>JAWQFJ010007444.1:0-5000 GCA_034096865.1 Theodoxus fluviatilis
TGTGTGTGTGTGTGTGTCTGTGTGTGTGGTGTGTCTGTGTGTGTGTGTGTGTGTGTGTGTCTGTGTCTCTGTGTGTGTGGTGTGTCTGTGTGTGTGTGTGTGTGTCTATGTCTGTGTGTGTGTGTGTGTGTGTGTGTGTGTGTGTGTGTGTGTGTGTGTGTGTGTGAGACACACACACACACACACACACACACACACACACACACACACGCATTAGAGGCTCTTAGTCCAAGTCTGTGTATGTAAAACGGTTTTTCAATCCGTGCAGCACTTTTTGAGATGAAATTAAATATGTATTTTATCCAACTTTGGCCTACTATGATGTTGACCTTCGAACTTTTTAAATTTTAATTGGTTGTGTGTCATTTGGTCAATATCGGGATACTTAATAATAAGTTTATTCAAACTATGTGCGTTAGTTTGCCCACTATCTCGGGCAATAGACATCATTTGCCCTGGGAAGAAGCACAAATGGCGCTATTTTGTGGCTTGTCACATCATTAGTTTGGTTTCACTAGTTGCCTCTAACATGTATACAGTTAATATGTGGGACAAGGGCAAAGATGTGGTGTATTCTTTGTGCTTGTCGAGTGGTGTGAGAATGATGTGAGTGTGTGTCTGCAGAGTAAAATAGTTAACAGGAGAATGCATTTTCTATAGGAGTTCATTAGACACACAAAACATGCATATCACCCACAGTGACACCCATAAAACCCACAGTGACACCCATGGGGTACAAAGTGTACAAATGTCAAGATGGAAACTGCTCACCCCAATATCAATCTGTTCCTAATTTCAGAGTGTCATCATTTACTAAATACAAGGTGCAATCAGTTTCACAAATGTCCATGTGAGAGCGAAAGGATGGGAGTGGACTGCGGACCATGGCACTACAGGGCTACAAAACAGTACCTACAAATAAATTTACCAACCTGTTTCACTGGGTCCAGACTTCTTGCCACTGGGTCCAGGCTTGTTTGTGCTGGGTTCAGGTACTATAAAACAGACATGCATTGTTCTCAATACATTTTACCATTGTCATGTTTACCATAGAGACTAAAGAGTAAACTAATATATTTCAGACCTTTACAAACCACCGTGTTCATTGGTTTGTGTTTGATGCTTGTGTTGATTGCCTACTACATTTGCATGTGTCTGATTATCTGATTGTGCTTGTGATGGCCAATCAAGGGGTTACATCAAGGCCTGTGAAGACCATCGTCTTACGTTATAATAAAACACAGTGTTTTGGGGACAATCTACACCTCATTCACGGCCCTGTTTAGCATCCCGAAGACAAAGAAGGGTCATTCGTTAGCAACAATTGGTATTCCTTTACATAATTATTTCCTATTTCATAACTATTAAACTAAGAACAAATTTTGCTGATGGTCTCAATTTAACCACCCCTCATAAAGGACTTATAACAAAAATTGAACATGGAACGTTTTTGTTCATGTTGTTATTGTAATATTACCTTCACGGCTCCCTGCGGAAGATTCTTGGACTAGGCGATAGAGCTGCCCATCCTGACAGCGAGATGGCTCCACCCCGCCCTCCTGAATCTGCTTAACATCATTGGGGTTGGATAGCTTCACCCCATGTTTCCTGGCCTCTTCCCCCACGAAGGCTTCATAATCAGCATCTTGGTCTGAAACCCCAAATAGGAAAATAATCAATCCTTTCAACATGCCACTGTCATAAAACAAATTATTTCCTTGACATTACTACCTCAACAATGTCAGCAAAGGAACTTGGAACGTTCTTTCTGTACTCTACATTTAACGAAGATGCATACTTTCGTTCAAGATGATTCAGGAGGACCAACTCGATCCATTGGGATTTTTGACCGCGTCAGTGACCGACGTACGCCTAGTAGTAGTAGTCTGCTACGATGTTGATTTTATTTTTTGATTGCTATTTTTGCATAGTCAAAGATTTATTCAAAGTAGGACCGAAACGCGTACAATCAAACGTTTAAGCTGAAGTCGAAAGGCGAAAGGGACGCTAGAAAGGGTTCTTACACCGAAACGCGTACAATGAATAGTTTGAGCAGCAGTCGAAACGCGTATAATCTAAAGTTTGCGCAACAGTCGAAAGGCAGAGGAAACGTTATGAAAGGGTTCTGTCAAAGAGTTCTGGGAGCACAGGGCAGCCGTAATGTTGTAGATAACCGAATACATAAACACGAACAATGTGGAGCAGTTACACTGTGGAACGTGCGGTGGTCACCAGCCCTAGCCCTAGGCCTGTGGAACCCGCACTCACTCCCCGCAGTCATTTTAGCTCTACAATTTTGTTAACAAAACACACAAACGTAGTCCTATTATGTTACAATTGCATACAAACAACAACATAACTATAAATAAACCTTACTTCTTTTCAATCCAAGCCACGTGTTCGTTGCTACGGTGGAATTAAAGAACGTAGCGTCACAAAACAAGAAGCCAAGTCTTGTGGTCGCCATCTTGCCTTCTTGGTTCTTCTCGTGCGCCGACGAAAACCTGAGGGCGGACCGGGAGGTGCGCCGAGTGATCAGCCAGTGACGTCACCTGAACAAACGAAACGCAACGAAAAACCAGCCGCTGCCCCGTCTCGCGCGCCGGCGCACTCCGGCGCACAAATCGAGCGCAGCCTCTGTCTCACACGCCTCTCTCTAAGGGCTGAGGGTCTGGAGAGCGCGTGGTGTTGAAGCGGCACTGAATGGCCGTCTGCTCGCGCGCTCGCTGCCTGCCCGGAGCTGTCGAGTACTGCTCTTCTCATCTCTCTCTCTCCTCCTCTCTCTGCTCGTCGCTCTCTCTCTCCTCTCAGGTCCTCTCTCTCGTGCTTATCTCTCTCTCCTCACCAGACACTCACACACACACACACACATCACTACACCAGTGACGACATCACACACAAGCACCTACACAGCGACACAGCACACTACACATACGCACTCGCGCAACACACATCACAGACAGAGTGAGAGCAGAGAGAGAGACGGAGGAGAGCGATGTGACTTGGAGGAGGACGAGGAAAGGAGAAGAGAGAACGAGGAGAGGGCAGAGAACGATAGAGAGAGAGATGAGAGAGAGGAGAAGAGTAGACCCGACCCTGACCCCGATGCCACGACGACAGAGACAGACAGAGAGAACAGACAGGACAGACAGGACACACACACACACACAAAACCACACACACCTCACCACACACACACAAACACACAGACAGGGCAGACAGACAGACAGACAGACAGACAGACAGACAGACAGACAGACAGACAGACAGACAGACAGACAGACAGACAGACAGACAGACAGACAGACAGACAGACAGACAGACACAGATAGACAGACAGACACAGATAGACAGACAGACACACACACACACACACACACACACACACACACACACACACACACACACACACACACACACACACACACAGCGAGACGGGAGCGAGGTACCGAGGTGAACTGGTGCGAAGAGGAAATGAAAAAGAACTTGTGTTTTGGATGCGAGGTCTTCGTACTCACCAGAGCATGTGCCCCACTGGCAGTGAACAACCATTTTGTTGTGGTTGTGCGATAGGCTAGAACCGAAGCGAAAACGCGTGATGGAGTCAAAGAGACAAGAATGAAGCGCGCTGGTACCAGACAGTGCCGTGTTTGGGACACCAGTGTGAGGCAGTGAAGTCTGCGCTAAAAATAGACTAGTTCCGCGCCAGCGATTGGCTAAGCCCAGCGACCGCGTGGGCCGTGTGGAGGATTCCATTAGATATCTTGAGGTCAAATCAGAATGTTGATGTATTGTCAGCGTGATTATTACTGTTCCAATAGTCTGTCAACCTACTAATAGAAGAAGTTTGATCTCTCTCTCATCTCTCTCTCCTCTCCCCCTCCCCCCCCCCCCTCTCTCTCCCTCCCCCTCTCTCCCTCCCCCTCTCTCCCTCCCCCCTCTCTCTCTCTCTCTCTCTCTCTCTCTCTCTCTCTCTCTCTCTCTCTCTCTCTCTCTCTCTCCAGAACTCAGACCTCAGACCTCAGATGGAAATCAAAGTACGTTGGGGGTGGGGAGGGGGAGGGGGTGGGGGTGGCACTGGGATTAAAGGAGGTGAAAGGTGAGAGTTCTGTCACTGCACAGCGTAGGCACGGAGGGGCAGCTGGGTTGTCTGTGTTGCTCTGGCTGCAGCAGCCGTCCACAACGCCTACCTGCCTTCCCCTAGGAAAACCGAGCCTCACTTCTCCCTGGCATCGCCTTCTCTCCAGACACCCAGCCCTCCTCAGCCTGACATCGCCTTCTCTCCAGTCACCCAGCCCTCCTCAGCCTGGCATCGCCTTCTCTCCAGACACCCAGCCCTCCTCAGCCTCCTCTCCAGTCACCCAGCCCTCCTCAGCCTTCTCTCCAGATACCCAGCCCTCCTCAGCCTTCTCTCCAGATTACCCAGCCCTCCTCAGCCTTCTCTCCAGACACCCAGCTCTCCTCAGCCTTCTCTCCAGACACCCAGCCCTCCTCAGCCTTCTCTCCAGACACCCAGCCCTCCTCAGCCTTCTCTCCAGACACCCAGCCCTCCTCAGCCTTCTCTCCAGACACCCAGCCCTCCTCAGCCTGGCATCGCCTTCTCTCCAGACACCCAGCCCTCCTCAGCCTTCTCTCCAGACACCCAGCCCTCCTCAGCCTTCTCTCCAGACACCCAGCCCTCCTCAGCCTGGCATCGCCTTCTCTCCAGACACCCAGCCCTCCTCAGCCTTCTCTCCAGACACCCAGCCCTCCTCAGCCTTCTCTCCAGACACCCAGCCCTCCTCAGCCTGGCATCGCCTTCTCTCCAGTCACCCAGCCCTCCTCAGCCTTCTCTCCAGACACCCAGCCCTCCTCAGCCTGGGCTCGCCTTCTCTCCAGACACCCAGCCCTCCTCAGCCTTCTCTCCAGACACCCAGCCCTCCTCAGCCTTCTCTCCAGACACCCAGCCCTCCTCAGCCTGGGCTCGCCTTCTCTCCAGACACCCAGCCCTCCTCAGCCTG
>JAWQFJ010007444.1:10000-37647 GCA_034096865.1 Theodoxus fluviatilis
GACAGTGACAGTGGATGGCTACACGTTGGTGAGAGGAGACAGTGACAGTGGATAGCTACACTACACGTTGGTGAGAGGAGACAGTGACAGTGGATGGCTACACTACACGCGAGTCAGAGGAGGCTGTGACAGTGGATGGCTACACTACACGCTGGTGAGAGGAGGCTGTGACAGTGGATGGCTACACTACACGCGGGTGAGAGGAAACAGTGACAGTGGATGGCTACACTACACGAGGGTGAGAGGAGGCTGATACAGTGGATTGCTACACGTTGGTGAGAGGAGGCAGTGACAGTGGATGGCTACACGCTGGTGAGAGGAGGCTGTGACAGTGGATGGCTACACTACACGCGGGTGAGAGGAGGCTGTGACAGTGGATGGCTACACTACACGCGGGTGAGAGGAGGCTGTGACAGTGGATGGCTACACTACACGCGAGTCAGAGGAGGCTGTGACAGTGGATGGCTACACGCGGGAGAGAGATGACAGTGACAGTGGATGGCTACACGTTGGTGAGAGGAGACAGTGACAGTGGATAGTTACACTACACGTTGGTGAGAGGAGGCTGTGACAGTGGATAGCTACACGCGAGTCAGAGGAGGCTGTGACAGTGGATGGCTACACTACACGCTGGTGAGAGGAGGCTGTGACAGTGGATGGCTACACTACACGCGGGTGAGAGGAGGCTGTGACAGTGGATGGCTACACTACACGCGAGTGAGAGGAGGCTGTGACAGTGGATGGCTACACTACACGCGGGTGAGAGGAGGCTGTGACAGTGGATGGCTACACTACACGCGGGTGAGAGGAGGCTGTGACAGTGGATGGCTACACTACACGCGAGTCAGAGGAGGCTGTGACAGTGAATGGCTACACTACACGCGGGTGAGAGGAGGCTGTGACAGTGGATGGCTACACGCGGGAGAGAGATGACAGTGACAGTGGATGGCTACACGTTGGTGAGAGGAGACAGTGACAGTGGATAGTTACACTACACGTTGGTGAGAGGAGGCTGTGACAGTGGATAGCTACACGCGAGTCAGAGGAGGCTGTGACAGTGGATGGCTACACTACACGCGAGTCAGAGGAGGCTGTGACAGTGAATGGCTACACTACACGCGGGTGAGAGGAGGCTGTGACAGTGGATGGCTACACGCGGGAGAGAGATGACAGTGACAGTGGATGGCTACACGTTGGTGAGAGGAGACAGTGACAGTGGATAGCTACACTACACGTTGGTGAGAGGAGACAGTGACAGTGGATAGCTACACTACACGCGAGTCAGAGGAGGCTGTGACAGTGGATGGCTACACTACACGCTGGTGAGAGGAGGCTGTGACAGTGGATGGCTACACTACACGAGGGTGAGAGGAGACAGTGACAGTGGATGGCTACACTACACGCGGGTGAGAGGAGGCTGTGACAGTGGATGGCTACACTACACGAGGGTGAGAGGAGACAGTGACAGTGGATGGCTACACTACACGCGAGTCAGAGGAGGCTGTGACAGTGGATGGCTACACTACACGCGGGTGAGAGGAGGCTGTGACAGTGGATGGCTACACTACACGAGGGTGAGAGGAGGCTGTGACAGTGGATGGCTACACTACACGCTGGTGAGAGGAGGCTGTGACAGTGGATGGCTACACTACACGAGGGTGAGAGGAGGCTGTGACAGTGGATGGCTACACGCTGGTGAGAGGAGGCTGTGACAGTGGATGGCTACACGCTGGTGAGAGGAGGCTGTGACAGTGGATGGCTACACTACACGCGGGTGAGAGGAGGCTGTGACAGTGGATGGCTACACTACACGCGGGTGAGAGGAGGCTGTGACAGTGGATGGCTACACTACACGCTGGTGAGAGGAGGCTGTGACAGTGGATGGCTACACTACACGCGAGTCAGAGGAGGCTGTGACAGTGGATGGCTACACTACACGAGGGTGAGAGGAGGCTGTGACAGTGGATGGCTACACTACACGAGGGTGAGAGGATGGCTGTGACAGTGGATGGCTACACTACACGCGAGTCAGAGGAGGCTGTGACAGTGGATGGCTACACTACACGAGGGTGAGAGGAGGCTGTGACAGTGGATGGCTACACGCGGGTGAGAGGAGGCTGTGACAGTGGATGGCTACACTACACGCGGGTGAGAGGAGGCTGTGACAGTGGATGGCTACACTACACGAGGGTGAGAGGAGGCTGTGACAGTGGATGGCTACACTACACGAGGGTGAGAGGAGGCTGTGACAGTGGATGGCTACACTACACGCGAGTCAGAGGAGGCTGTGACAGTGGATGGCTACACTACACGAGGGTGAGAGGAGGCTGTGACAGTGGATGGCTACACTACACGAGGGTGAGAGGAGGCTGGGACAGTGGATGGCTACACTACACGCGAGTCAGAGGAGGCTGTGACAGTGGATGGCTACACTACACGCGAGTCAGAGGAGGCTGTGACAGTGGATGGCTACACTACACGAGGGTGAGAGGAGGCTGTGACAGTGGATGGCTACACTACACGCGGGTGAGAGGAGGCTGTGACAGTGGATGGCTACACTACACGCGAGTCAGAGGAGGCTGTGACAGTGGATGGCTACACTACACGAGGGTGAGAGGAGGCTGTGACAGTGGATGGCTACACTACACGCGAGTCAGAGGAGGCTGTGACAGTGGATAGCTACACTACACGCGGGTGAGAGGAGGCTGTGACAGTGGATGGCTACACTACACGCGAGTCAGAGGAGGCTGTGACAGTGGATGGCTACACTACACGCGGATGAGAGAAGGCTGTGACAGTGGATGGCTACACTACACGAGGGTGAGAGGAGGCTGTGACAGTGGATGGCTACACACGGGTGAGAGGAGACAGTGAAAGTGGATGGCTACACGTTGGTGAGAGGAGACAGTGACAGTGGATGGCTACACGCGAGTGAGAGGAGGCTGTGACAGTGGATGGCTACACGCGGGTGAGAGGAGGCTGTGACAGTGGATGGCTACACTACACGCGGATGAGAGAAGGCTGTGACAGTGGATGGCTACACACGGGTGAGAGGAGACAGTGAAAGTGGATGGCTACACGTTGGTGAGAGGAGACAGTGACAGTGGATGGCTACACTACACGCGGGTGAGAGGAGACAGTGACAGTGGATGGCTACACTACACGTTGGTGAGAGGAGGCTGTGACAGTGGATAGCTACACTACACGTTGGTGAGAGGAGGCTGTGACAGTGGATGGCTACACTACACGCGGATGAGAGGAGACAGTGACAGTGGATGGCTACACTACACGCGGGTGAGAGGAGGCTGTGACAGTGGATGGCTACACGCGGGAGAGAGATGACAGTGACAGTGGATGGCTACACGTTGGTGAGAGGAGACAGTGACAGTGGATAGCTACACTACACGTTGGTGAGAGGAGACAGTGACAGTGGATGGCTACACTACACGCGAGTCAGAGGAGGCTGTGACAGTGGATGGCTACACTACACGCTGGTGAGAGGAGGCTGTGACAGTGGATGGCTACACTACACGCGGGTGAGAGGAGGCTGTGACAGTGGATGGCTACACTACACGCGAGTCAGAGGAGGCTGTGACAGTGGATGGCTACACGCGGGAGAGAGATGACAGTGACAGTGGATGGCTACACGTTGGTGAGAGGAGACAGTGACAGTGGATAGTTACACTACACGTTGGTGAGAGGAGACAGTGACAGTGGATGGCTACACTACACGCGAGTCAGAGGAGGCTGTGACAGTGGATGGCTACACTACACGCTGGTGAGAGGAGGCTGTGACAGTGGATGGCTACACTACACGCGGGTGAGAGGAGGCTGTGACAGTGTATGGCTACACTACACGCGGGTGAGAGGAGGCTGTGACAGTGGATGGCTACACTACACGCTGGTGAGAGGAGGCTGTGACAGTGGATGGCTACACTACACGCGGATGAGAGGAGGCTGTGACAGTGGATGGCTACACTACACGCGAGTCAGAGGAGGCTGTGACAGTGGATGGCTACACGCGGGAGAGAGATGACAGTGACAGTGGATGGCTACACGTTGGTGAGAGGAGACAGTGACAGTGGATAGTTACACTACACGTTGGTGAGAGGAGACAGTGACAGTGGATGGCTACACTACACGCGAGTCAGAGGAGGCTGTGACAGTGAATGGCTACACTACACGCGGATGAGAGAAGGCTGTGACAGTGGATGGCTACACTACACGAGGGTGAGAGGAGGCTGTGACAGTGGATGGCTACACACGGGTGAGAGGAGACAGTGAAAGTGGATGGCTACCCGTTGGTGAGAGGAGACAGTGACAGTGGATGGCTACACGCGAGTGAGAGGAGGCTGTGACAGTGGATGGCTACACGCGGGTGAGAGGAGGCTGTGACAGTGGATGGCTACACTACACGCGGATGAGAGAAGGCTGTGACAGTGGATGGCTACACTACACGAGGGTGAGAGGAGGCTGTGACAGTGGATGGATACACACGGGTGAGAGGAGACAGTGAAAGTGGATGGCTACACGTTGGTGAGAGGAGACAGTGACAGTGGATGGCTACACTACACGCGGGTGAGAGGAGACAGTGACAGTGGATGGCTACACGCGAGTGAGAAGGCTGTGACAGTGGATGGCTACACTACACACGGGTGAGAGGAGGCTGTGACAGTGGATGGCTACACTACACGCGGGTGAGAGGAGGCTGTGACAGTGGATGGCTACACTACACGCGGGTGAGAGGAGACAGTGACAGTGGATGGCTACATTACACGCGGGTGAGAGGAGGCTGTGACAGTGGATGGCTACTCTACACGCGGGTGAGAGGAGACAGTGATAGTGGATGGCTACACTTGGGTGAGAGGAGACAGTGACAGTGGATGGCTACACTACACGTTGGTGAGAGGAGACAGTGACAGTGGATGGCTACACTACACGCTGGTGAGAGGAGGCAGTGATAGTGGATGGCTACACGCGAGTGAGAGGAGACAGTGACAGTGGATGGCTACACTACACGTTGGTGAGAGGAGACAGTGACTGTGGATGGCTACACTACACGCGGATGAGAGGAGACAGTGACAGTGGATGGCTACACTACACACGGGTGAGAGGAGGCTGTGACAGTGGATGGCTACACTACACGCGAGTGAGAGGAGACAGTGACAGTGGATGGCTACACTACACGCGGGTGAGAGGAGACAGTGACAGTGGATGGCTACACTACACACGGGTGAGAGGAGGCTGTGACAGTGGATGGCTACACTACACGCGGGTGAGAGGAGACAGTGACAGTGGATGGCTACACGCTGGTGAGAGGAGACAGTGACAGTGGATGGCTACACTACACGCGGGTGAGAGGAGGCTGTGACATGGGATGGCTACACTACACGCGGGTGAGAGGAGACAGTGACAGTGGATGGCTACACTACACGCGGGTGAGAGGAGACAGTGACAGTGGATGGCTACACTACACGAGGGTGAGAGGAGACAGTGACAGTGGATGGCTACACGCGGGTGAGAGGAGACAGTAATAGTGGAAGGCTACACGCGAGTGAGAAGGCTGTGACAGTGGATGGCTACACACGGGTGAGAGGAGACAGTGACAGTGGATGGCTACACTACACGTTGGTGAGAGGAGACAGTGACAGTGGATGGCTACGCTACACGTTGGTGAGAGGAGACAGTGACAGTGGATGGCTACACTACACGTTGGTGAGAGGAGACAGTGACAGTGGATGGCTACACGCTGGTGAGAGGAGACAGTGACAGTGAGTGGCTACACACGGGTGAGAGGAGACAGTGACAGTGGATGGCTACACTACACGCGAGTGAGAGGAGGCTGTGACAGTGGATGGCTACACTACACTTGGGTGAGAGGAGGCTGTGACAGTGGATGGCTACACTACACGCTGGTGAGAGGAGACAGTCACAGTGGATGGCTACACTACACGTTGGTGAGAGGAGACAGTGACAGTGGATGGCTACACTACAGGGTTGGTGAGAGGAGACAGTGACAGTGGATGGCTACACGCGAGTGAGAGGAGGCTGTGACAGTGGATGGCTACACTACACGCGAGTGAGAGGAGGCTGTGACAGTGGATGGCTACACTACACGCGGGTGAGAGGAGACAGTGACAGTGGATGGCTACACGCGGGCGAGATGAGACAGTGACAGTTGATGGCTACACGCGGGCGAGATGAGACAGTGACAGTGAATGGCTTCACGCGGGCGAGATGAGACAGTGACAGTGGATGGCCACACACTGGGCCCATGGCAATTGGCGCGGAACCTGAGGAAGATCTGGCAACACTGAACTTTTCCACTTTGCTGTCAGCAGTTAATCTACTTCTAATTAGCCTGCTCCCCTCCTCTTTATCCTCCCGCTCCTGTACTCCTCCTTCTCTTCCATTATCCGCTCCTGAACTACTCCTTATTCGTCCTCCTGATCAATATTCTCCTCCTTCTCTTCTTCCTCTCGCTCCTGTACTCCTCCTTCTCTTCCCCTTCCCGTTCCTGAACTCCTCCTTATTCTTCCTCCCGCTCCTGTTCTCCTCCTCTTCTTCCTCCCGCTCCTCTTCTCCTCCTTCTTTTCATCCTCCCGCTGCTGTTCTTTTCCTTCTCTGCATCCTCCCGCTCCTGTTCTCTTCCTTCTCTTCATCCTCCCGCTTCTGTTCTCCTCCTTCTCTGCATTCTCCCGCTTCTGTTCTCCTCCTTCTCTGCATCCTCCCGCTCCTGTTCTCTTCCTTCTCTGCATCCTCCCGCTCCTGTTCTCTACCTTCTCTTCTCCTCCCTTTTCAGTTCTCCTCCTTCTTTTCATCCTCCCTGCTCCTGTTCTCCTCCTTCTCTTCTTCCTCCCTGCTCCTGTTCTCCTCCTTCTCTTCATCCTCCCGCTTCTGTTCTCTTCCTTCTCTTCATCCTCCCGCTCCTGTTCTCTTCCTTCTCTTCTCCTTCCCTTTTCAGTTCTCCTCCTTCTTTTCATCCTCCCGCTCCTGTTCTTTTCCTTCTCCGCATCCTCCTGCTCCTGTTCTCCTCCTTTTCTTCTTCTCCCCGCTCCTGTTCTCCTCCTTCTCTTCTTCCCCCGCTCCTGTTCTCCTCCTTCTCTTCTTCTCCCTGCTCCTGTTCTCCTCCTTCTCTTCTTCTCCCTGCTCCTGTTCTCCTCCTTCTCTTCTTCTCCCCGCTCCTGTTCTCCTCCTTCTCTTCTTCCCCCTGCTCCTGTTCTCCTCCTTCTCTTCTTCTCCCTGCTCCTGTTCTCCTCCTTCTCTTCTTCCCCCTGCTCCTGTTCTCCTCCTTCTCTTCTTCCCCCCGCTCCTGTTCTCCTCCTTCTCTTCTTCCCCCTGCTCCTGTTCTACTCCTTCTCTTCTTCCCCCGCTCCTGTTCTCCTCCTTCTCTTCTTCCCCCCGCTCCTGTTCTCCTCCTTCTCTTCTTCACCCCGCTCCTGTTCTCCTCCTTCTCTTCATCCTCCCGCTTCTGTTCTCCTCCTTCTCTTCATCCTCCCGCTCCTGTTCTCTTCCTTCTCTTCATCCTCCCGCTCCTGTTCTCCTCCTTCTCTTCTTCCCCCCGCTCCTGTTCTCCTCCTTCTCTTCTTCTCCCTGCTCCTGTTCTCCTCCTTCTCTTCTTCCCCCTGCTCCTGTTCTCCTCCTTCTCTTCATCCTCCCGCTCCTGTTCTCCTCCTTCTCTTCTTCCCCCCGCTCCTGTTCTCCTCCTTCTCTTCTTCGCCCCGCTCCTGTTCTCCTCCTTCTCTTCTTCTCCCTGCTCCTGTTCTCCTCCTTCTCTTCTTCCCCCTGCTCCTGTTCTCCTCCTTCTCTTCTTCTCCCTGCTCCTGTTCTCCTCCTTCTCTTCTTCTCCCCGCTCCTGTTCTCCTCCTTCTCTTCTTCCCCCCGCTCCTGTTCTCCTCCTTCTCTTCTTCCCCCCGCTCCTGTTCTCCTCCTTCTCTTCTTCCCCCCGCTCCTGTTCTCCTCCTTCTCTTCTTCCCCCCGCTCCTGTTCTCCTCCTTCTCTTCTTCTCCCCGCTCCTGTTCTCCTCCTTCTCTTCTTCCCCCCGCTCCTGTTCTCCTCCTTCTCTTCTTCTCCCCGCTCCTGTTCTCCTCCTTCTCTTCTTCCTCCTTCTCTTCTTCCCCCTGCTCCTGTTCTCCTCCTTCTCTTCTTCCCCCTGCTCCTGTTCTCCTCCTTCTCTTCTTCCCCCTGCTCCTGTTCTCCTCCTTCTCTTCTTCTCCCTGCTCCTGTTCTCCTCCTTCTCTTCTTCCCCCTGCTCCTGTTCTCCTCCTTCTCTTCTTCCTCCTGCTCCTGTTCTCCTCCTTCTCTTCTTCTCCCTGCTCCTGTTCTCCTCCTTCTCTTCTTCCCCCCGCTCCTGTTCTCCTCCTTCTCTTCTTCCCCCTGCTCCTGTTCTCCTCCTTCTCTTCTTCCTCCGCTCCTGTTCTCCTCCTTCTCTTCTTCCTCCTGCTCCTGTTCTCCTCCTTCTCTTCTTCCTCCTGCTCCTGTTCTCCTCCTTCTCTTCTTCTCCCTGCTCCTGTTCTCCTCCTTCTCTTCTTCTCCCCGCTCCTGTTCTCCTCCTTCTCTTCTTCCTCCTGCTCCTGTTCTCCTCCTTCTCTTCTTCTCCCTGCTCCTGTTCTCCTCCTTCTCTTCTTCTCCCCGCTCCTGTTCTCCTCCTTCTCTTCTTCCCCCCGCTCCTGTTCTCCTCCTTCTCTTCTTCCCCCTGCTCCTGTTCTCCTCCTTCTCTTCTTCTCCCTGCTCCTGTTCTCCTCCTTCTCTTCTTCCCCCCGCTCCTGTTCTCCTCCTTCTCTTCTTCCCCCCGCTCCTGTTCTCCTCCTTCTCTTCTTCCTCCTTCTCTTCTTCCCCCTGCTCCTGTTCTCCTCCTTCTCTTCTTCTCCCTGCTCCTGTTCTCCTCCTTCTCTTCATCCTCCCGCTCCTGTTCTCCTCCTTCTCTTCTTCTCCCTGCTTATGTTGTCCTCCTTCTCTTCTTCCCCTGCTCCTGTTCTCCTCCTTCTCTTCTTCTCCCTGCTCCTGTTCTCCTCCTTCTCTTCTTCTCCCTGCTCCTGTTCTCCTCCTTCTCTTCTTCTCCCCGCTCCTGTTCTCCTCCTTCTCTTCTTCCCCCTGCTCCTGTTCTCCTCCTTCTCTTCTTCTCCCTGCTCCTGTTCTCCTCCTTCTCTTCTTCCCCCTGCTCCTGTTCTCCTCCTTCTCTTCTTCCCCCGCTCCTGTTCTCCTCCTTCTCTTCTTCCCCCTGCTCCTGTTCTCCTCCTTCTCTTCTTCCCCCCGCTCCTGTTCTCCTCCTTCTCTTCTTCCCCCCGCTCCTGTTCTCCTCCTTCTCTTCTTCTCCCCGCTCCTGTTCTCCTCCTTCTCTTCTTCCTCCCGCTCCTGTTCTCCTCCTTCTCTTCATCCTCCCGCTCCTGTTCTCCTCCTTCTCTTCATCCTCCTGCTCCTGTTCTCCTCCTTCTCTTCTTCCCCCGCTCCTGTTCTCCTCCTTCTCTTCTTCTCCCTGCTCCTGTTCTCCTCCTTCTCTTCTTCCCCCTGCTCCTGTTCTCCTCCTTCTCTTCATCCTCCCGCTCCTGTTCTCCTCCTTCTCTTCTTCCCCCGCTCCTGTTCTCCTCCTTCTCTTCTTCTCCCCGCTCCTGTTCTCCTCCTTCTCTTCTTCTCCCTGCTCCTGTTCTCCTCCTTCTCTTCTTCCCCCTGCTCCTGTTCTCCTCCTTCTCTTCTTCTCCCTGCTCCTGTTCTCCTCCTTCTCTTCTTCTCCCCGCTCCTGTTCTCCTCCTTCTCTTCTTCCCCCGCTCCTGTTCTCCTCCTTCTCTTCTTCCCCCGCTCCTGTTCTCCTCCTTCTCTTCTTCCCCCTGCTCCTGTTCTCCTCCTTCTCTTCTTCCCCCCGCTCCTGTTCTCCTCCTTCTCTTCTTCTCCCCGCTCCTGTTCTCCTCCTTCTCTTCTTCCCCCCGCTCCTGTTCTCCTCCTTCTCTTCTTCTCCCCGCTCCTGTTCTCCTCCTTCTCTTCTTCCTCCTTCTCTTCTTCCCCCTGCTCCTGTTCTCCTCCTTCTCTTCTTCCCCCTGCTCCTGTTCTCCTCCTTCTCTTCTTCCCCCTGCTCCTGTTCTCCTCCTTCTCTTCTTCTCCCTGCTCCTGTTCTCCTCCTTCTCTTCTTCCCCCTGCTCCTGTTCTCCTCCTTCTCTTCTTCCTCCTGCTCCTGTTCTCCTCCTTCTCTTCTTCTCCCTGCTCCTGTTCTCCTCCTTCTCTTCTTCCCCCGCTCCTGTTCTCCTCCTTCTCTTCTTCCCCCTGCTCCTGTTGTCCTCCTTCTCTTCTTCTCCCTGCTCCTGTTCTCCTCCTTCTCTTCTTCCCCTGCTCCTGTTCTCCTCCTTCTCTTCTTCCTCCTGCTCCTGTTCTCCTCCTTCTCTTCTTCTCCCTGCTCCTGTTCTCCTCCTTCTCTTCTTCTCCCCGGTCCTGTTCTCCTCCTTCTCTTCTTCCTCCTGCTCCTGTTCTCCTCCTTCTCTTCTTCTCCCTGCTCCTGTTCTCCTCCTTCTCTTCTTCTCCCCGCTCCTGTTCTCCTCCTTCTCTTCTTCCCCCGCTCCTGTTCTCCTCCTTCTCTTCTTCCCCCTGCTCCTGTTCTCCTCCTTCTCTTCTTCTCCCTGCTCCTGTTCTCCTCCTTCTCTTCTTCCCCCGCTCCTGTTCTCCTCCTTCTCTTCTTCCCCCGCTCCTGTTCTCCTCCTTCTCTTCTTCCTCCTTCTCTTCTTCCCCCTGCTCCTGTTCTCCTCCTTCTCTTCTTCTCCCTGCTCCTGTTCTCCTCCTTCTCTTCTTCCTCCCGCTCCTGTTCTCCTCCTTCTCTTCTTCTCCCTGCTCCTGTTCTCCTCCTTCTCTTCTTCCCCCTGCTCCTGTTCTCCTCCTTCTCTTCTTCTCCCTGCTCCTGTTCTCCTCCTTCTCTTCTTCTCCCTGCTCCTGTTCTGCTACTTCTCTTCATCCTCCCTCTCCTGTTCTCCTCCTTCTCTTCTTCTCCCTGCTTATGTTGTCCTCCTTCTCTTCTTCTCCCTGCTCCTGTTCTCCTCCTTCTCTTCTTCCCCCTGCTCCTGTTCTCCTCCTTCTCTTCTTCTCCCAGCTCCTGTTCTCCTCCTTCTCTTCTTCCTCCTGCTCCTGTTCTCCTCCTTCTCTTCTTCTCCCGCTCCTGTTCTCCTCCTTCTCTTCTTCCCCTGCTCCTGTTCTCCTCCTTCTCTTCTTCTCCCCGCTCCTGTTCTCCTCCTTCTCTTCTTCCCCCTGCTCCTGTTCTCCTCCTTCTCTTCTTCCCCCTGCTCCTGTTCTCCTCCTTCTCTTCTTCTCCCTGCTCCTGTTCTCCTCCGTCTCTTCTTCCTCCCGCTCCTGTTCTCCTCCTTCTCTTCTTCCCCCTGCTCCTGTTCTCCTCCTTCTCTTCTTCCCCCGCTCCTGTTCTCCTCCTTCTCTTCTTCCCCCGCTCCTGTTCTCCTCCTTCTCTTCTTCCCCCTGCTCCTGTTCTCCTCCTTCTCTTCTTCTCCCGCTCCTGTTCTCCTCCTTCTCTTCTTCCCCCGCTCCTGTTCTCCTCCTTCTCTTCTTCTCCCCGCTCCTGTTCTCCTCCTTCTCTTCTTCCTCCTTCTCATCTTCCCCTGCTCCTGTTCTCCTCCTTCTCTTCTTCTCCCTGCTCCTGTTCTCCTCCTTCTCTTCTTCCCCCTGCTCCTGTTCTCCTCCTTCTCTTCTTCTCCCTGCTCCTGTTCTCCTCCTTCTCTTCTTCCCCCTGCTCCTGTTCTCCTCCTTCTCTTCTTCCTCCTGCTCCTGTTCTCCTCCTTCTCTTCTTCTCCCTGCTCCTGTTCTCCTCCTTCTCTTCTTCCCCCTGCTCCTGTTCTCCTCCTTCTCTTCTTCCCCCTGCTCCTGTTGTCCTCCTTCTCTTCTTCTCCCTGCTCCTGTTGTCCTCCTTCTCTTCTTCCCCCTGCTCCTGTTCTCCTCCTTCTCTTCTTCCCCCTGCTCCTGTTCTCCTCCTTCTCTTCTTCTCCCTGCTCCTGTTCTCCTCCTTCTCTTCTTCCCCCGCTCCTGTTCTCCTCCTTCTCTTCTTCCCCTGCTCCTGTTCTCCTCCTTCTCTTCTTCTCCCTGCTCCTGTTCTCCTCCTTCTCTTCTTCTACCCGCTCCTGTTCGCCTCCTTCTCTTCTTCCCCCGCTCCTGTTCTCCTCCTTCTCTTCTTCCCCCTGCTCCTGTTCTCCTCCTTCTCTTCTTCCCCTGCTCCTGTTCTCCTCCTTCTCTTCTTCCCCCGCTCCTGTTCTCCTCCTTCTCTTCTTCCCCCGCTCCTGTTCTCCTCCTTCTCTTCTTCCTCCTTCTCTTCTTCCCCCTGCTCCTGTTCTCCTCCTTCTCTTCTTCTCCCTGCTCCTGTTCTCCTCCTTCTCTTCTTCACCCCGCTCCTGTTCTCCTCCTTCTCTTCTTCCCTCCTGTTCTCCTCCTTCTCTTCTTCCCCCTGCTCCTGTTCTCCTCCTTCTCTTCTTCTCCCTGCTCCTGTTCTCCTCCTTCTCTTCTTCTCCCTGCTTATGTTGTCCTCCTTCTCTTCTTCCCCCGCTCCTGTTCTCCTCCTTCTCTTCTTCTCCCGCTCCTGTTCTCCTCCTTCTCTTCTTCTCCCTGCTCCTGTTCTCCTCCTTCTCTTCTTCCCCTGCTCCTGTTCTCCTCCTTCTCTTCTTCTCCCGCTCCTGTTCTCCTCCTTCTCTTCTTCTCCCCGCTCCTGTTCTCCTCCTTCTCTTCTTCCCCCTGCTCCTGTTCTCCTCCTTCTCTTCTTCTCCCTGCTCCTGTTCTCCTCCTTCTCTTCTTCCCCCGCTCCTGTTCTCCTCCTTCTCTTCTTCCTCCCGCTCCTGTTCTCCTCCTTCTCTTCTTCTCCCGCTCCTGTTCTCCTCCTTCTCTTCTTCCCCCGCTCCTGTTCTCCTCCTTCTCTTCTTCTCCCTGCTCCTGTTCTCCTCCTTCTCTTCATCCTCCCGCTCCTGTTCTCCTCCTTCTCTTCTTCCCCCCGCTCCTGTTCTCCTCCTTCTCTTCTCTTCTTCCCCCTGCTCCTGTTCTCCTCCTTCTCTTCTTCTCCCTGCTCCTGTTCTCCTCCTTCTCTTCTTCTCCCTGCTCCTGTTCTCCTCCTTCTCTTCTTCTCCCTGCTCCTGTTCTCCTCCTTCTCTTCTTCTCCCTGCTCCTGTTCTCCTCCTTCTCTTCTTCTCCCTGCTCCTGTTCTCCTCCTTCTCTTCTTCTCCCTGCTCCTGTTCTCCTCCTTCTCTTCTTCTCCCTGCTCCTGTTCTCCTCCTTCTCTTCTTCTCCCTGCTCCTGTTCTCCTCCTTCTCTTCTTCTCCCTGCTCCTGTTCTCCTCCTTCTCTTCTTCCCCCCGCTCCTGTTCTCCTCCTTCTCTTCTTCCTCCTTCTCCTGTTCCCTGCTCCGGTTCTCCTCCTTCTCTTCATCCTCCCGCTCCTGTTCACCTCCTTCTCTTCATCCCCCTGCTTCTGTTCTCTTCCTTCTCTTCATCCTCCCGCTCCTGTTCTCTTCCTTCTCTTCTCCTCCCGCTCCTGTTCTCCTCCTTCTCTTCTTCCCCGCTCCTGTTCTCCTCCTTCTCTTCTCCTCCCGCTCCTGTTCTCCTCCTTCTCTTCTTCCCCCTGCTCCTGTTCTCCTCCTTCTCTTCATCCTCCCGCTCCTGTTCTCCTCCTTCTCTTCTTCCCCCCGCTCCTGTTCTCCTCCTTCTCTTCTTCTCCCCGCTCCTGTTCTCCTCCTTCTCTTCTTCCCCCCGCTCCTGTTCTCCTCCTTCTCTTCTTCCTCCCGCTCCTGTTCTCCTCCTTCTCTTCCCCCCGCTCCTGTTCTCCTCCTTCTCTTCTTCTCCCCGCTTATGTTCTCCTCCTTCTCTTCTTCCCCCGGCTCCTGTTCTCCTCCTTCTCTTCTTCCCCCCGCTCCTGTGGTCCTCCTTCTCCTCTTCGCCCCGCTCCTGTTCTCCTCCTTCTCTTCTTCCCCCCGCTCCTGTTGTCCTCCTTCTCTTCTTCCTCCTGCTCCTGTTCTCCTCCTTCTCTTCTTCCCCCTGCTCCTGTTCTCCTCCTTCTCTTCTTCCCCCCGCTCCTGTTCTCCTCCTTCTCTTCTTCCCCCGCTCCTGTTCTCCTCCTTCTCTTCTTCCCCCTGCTCCTGTTCTCCTCCTTCTCTTCTTCCACCCGCTCCTGTTCTCCTCCTTCTCTTCATCCTCCCGCTCCTGTTCTTTTCCTTCTCCGCATCCTCCTGCTCCTGTTCTCCTCCTTCTCTTCTTCCCCCCGCTCCTGTTCTCCTCCTTCTCTTCTTCCCCCCGCTCCTGTTCTCCTCCTTCTCTTCTTCCCCCTGCTCCTGTTCTCCTCCTTCTCTTCTTCCTCCTGCTCCTGTTCTCCTCCTTCTCTTCTTCCCCCTGCTCCTGTTCTCCTCCGTCTCTTCTTCCCCCGGCTCCTGAGCTCCTCCTTCTCTTCTTCCCCCTGCTCCTGTTCTCCTCCTTCTCTTCTTCCCCTGCTCCTGTTCTCCTCCTTCTCTTCTTCCCTGCTCCTGTTCTCCTCCTTCTCTTCATCCTCCCGCTCCTGTTCTCCTCCTTCTCTTCATCCTCCCGCTCCTGTTCTCTTCCTTCTCTTCATCCTCCCGCTCCTGTTCTCTTCCTTCTCTTCATCCTCCCGCTCCTGTTCTCCTCCTTCTCTTCTTCCCCCTGCTCCTGTTCTCCTCCTTCTCTTCTTCCCCCCGCTCCTGTTCTCCTCCTTCTCTTCTTCTCCCTGCTCCTGTTCTCCTCCTTCTCTTCTTCCCCCGCTCCTGTTCTTCTCCTTCTCTTCTTCTCCCCGCTCCTGTTCTCCTCCTTCTCTTCTTCCTCCTGCTCCTGTTCTCCTCCTTCTCTTCTTCCCCCCGCTCCTGTTCTCCTCCTTCTCTTCTTCCCCCGCTCCTGTTCTCCTCCTTCTATTCTTCTCCCCGCTCCTGTTCTCCTCCTTCTCTTCTTCTCCCCGCTCCTGTTCTCCTCCTTCTCTTCTTCCCCCCGCTCCTGTTCTCCTCCTTCTCTTCTTCCCCCGCTCCTGTTCTCCTCCTTCTCTTCTTCCTCCTGCTCCTGTTCTCCTCCTTCTCTTCTTCTCCCTGCTCCTGTTCTCCTCCTTCTCTTCTTCCCCCCGCTCCTGTTCTCCTCCTTCTCTTCTTCCCCCTGCTCCTGTTCTCCTCCTTCTCTTCATCCTCCCGCTCCTGTTCTCCTCCTTCTCTTCTTCTCCCTGCTCCTGTTCTCCTCCTTCTCTTCTTCCCCCCGCTCCTGTTCTCCTCCTTCTCTTCTTCTCCCTGCTTATGTTGTCCTCCTTCTCTTCTTCTCCCTGCTCCTGTTCTCCTCCTTCTCTTCTTCCCCCCGCTCCTGTTCTCCTCCTTCTCTTCATCCTCCCGCTCCTGTTCTCCTCCTTCTCTTCTTCTCCCTGCTCCTGTTCTCCTCCTTCTCTTCTTCTCCCTGCTCCTGTTCTCCTCCTTCTCTTCTTCTCCCTGCTCCTGTTCTCCTCCTTCTCTTCTTCTCCCCTGCTCCTGTTCTCCTCCTTCTCTTCTTCCCCCCGCTCCTGTTCTCCTCCTTCTCTTCTTCCCCCCGCTCCTGTTCTCCTCCTTCTCTTCTTCCTCCTTCTCTTCTTCTCCCTGCTCCTGTTCTCTTCCTTCTCTTCATCCTCCCGCTCCTGTTCTCTCCTTCTCTTCTCCTCCCGCTCCTGTTCTCCTCCTTCTCTTCATCCTCCCGCTCCTGTTCTCCTCCTTCTCTGCATCCTCCCGCTCCTGTTCTCCTCCTTCTCTTCTCCTCCCGCTTCTGTTCTCCTCCTTCTCTTCATCCTCCCGCTCCTGTTCTCCTCCTTCTCTTCTTCCCCCTGCTCCTGTTCTCCTCCTTCTCTTCATCCTCCCGCTCCTGTTCTCCTCCTTCTCTTCTTCCCCCCGCTCCTGTTCTCCTCCTTCTCTTCTTCTCCCCGCTCCTGTTCTCCTCCTTCTCTTCTTCCCCCCGCTCCTGTTCTCCTCCTTCTCTTCATCCTCCCGCTCCTGTTCTGCTCCTTCTCTTCTTCCCCCCGCTCCTGTTCTCCTCCTTCTCTTCTTCTCCCCGCTCCTGTTCTCCTCCTTCTCTTCTTCCCCCCGCTCCTGTTCTCCTCCTTCTCTTCTTCCCCCCGCTCCTGTTCTCCTCCTTCTCTTCTTCTCCCTGCTCCTGTTCTCCTCCTTCTCTTCTTCTCCCTGCTCCTGTTCTCCTCCTTCTCTTCTTCCTCCTTCTCTTCATCCTTCCGCTCCTGTTGTCCTCCTTCTCTTCTTCCTCCTGCTCCTGTTCTCCTCCTTCTCTTCTTCCTCCTTCTCCTCCTCCTCCTTCTCCTGCTCCTCCTCCTCCTCCTCCTCCTCCTCCTCCTCCTCCTCCTCCTCCTCCTCCTCCTCCTCCTCTTCCTTCTCCTCCTCGTCCTCGACCTTGTCCTCCCCCCTCCTCCTCCTCTTCCTCCTCCTCCTCCCCCCCCCCCTCCTCCTCCTCCTCCTCCTCCTCCTCCTCCTCCTCCTCCTCCTCCTCCTCCTCCTCCTCCTCCTCCTCCTTCTCCTCCTTCTCCTCATCCTTCTAATCCTCCTTTTCTTTCTCCTCCTCCTCCTCCTCCTCGACCTCCTCCTTTTTTCCTCCTCCTCCTCCTCCTCCTCCTCCTCCTCCTCCTCCTCCTCCTCCTCCTCCTCCTCCTCCTCCCTCTCCTTATCCTCCTTCTCCTCCTCCACCTCCTTCTCCTCCTTCTCGTCCTCCTCCATCTCCTCCTCTTTATCCTCTTCCTCCTCCTCCTCCTCCTCCTTGTCTTTCTCCTCCTCCTCCTCCTCCTCCTCCTCCTCCTCCTCCTCCTCCTCCTCCTCCACCTCCTCCTCCTCCTCTCCTCCTCCTCCTCTTTCTCCTCCTCCTCCTCCTCCTCCTCCTCCTCCTCCTCCTCCTCCTCCTCCTCCTCCTCCTCCCCTTCTCCCTCCTCTTCCTCCTCCTCTTCCTCCTTCTCCTCCTCTTCCTCCTTCTCTTCCTCCTCCCCCTCCCCTCTTCCTCGTCCTCCTCCTCGTCCTCCTCCTCCTCCTTTTCCTCCGCCTCCTCCGCCTCCTCCTCCTTCTCTTCCTCTCTCCTCCTCCTCCTCCTCCTCCTCCTCCTCCTCCTTCCTCTCCTCCTCCTCCTCCTCCTCCTTCCTCCTCCTCCTCCCCTTCCTCCTCCTCCTCCTCCTTCTCCTCCTCCCTCCTTCCTCCTCCTCCTCCTCCTCCTCCTCCTCGTCCTCCTCCTCCTCCTCCTCTCCCCCTCTCCTCCTCCTTCCTCTCCTCCTCCTCCTCTTCCCCGACTTCTCTCCTCCTCCTCCTCCTCCTCTCCTCCTCCTCCTCCCCCTCCTCTTCCTCCTCCTCTTCCTTCTTCTCCGCCTCCTGTCCTCCTCCTCTTCCTTCCTCCTCGCTCCTCCTCCTCCTTCTTCTCTCCTTCTCCCCCGCTCCGCCTTTCTCTCTCCTCCTCTCCTCTCTCCTCCTTCTCTTTTCCTCCTCTCCTCCTCCTCCTCCTCCTCCTCCTCCTCTCTCCTTTCTCCTCTTCCTCCTCCCCTCCTTTCCTCCTCTTTCTCCTCCTTCCTCCTCTTTCTCCTCCTTCCTCCTCTCCTTCCTCCTCTTTCTCCTCCTTCCTCCTCCTTCCCCCTGCTCCTGTTCTCCTCCTTCTCTCTTCCTTCCTCTCTTCCTCTTCTTTGCTCCTTTTTTTCTTCTTCTCTCTTCTTCTTCTTCTTCTTCTCTTCTTCTTTCTTCGTTCTTCTTCTCTTCTTCTTCTTCTTCCTTCTTCTTTTCTTCTTTCTTCTCCCTTCTCTTTTCTTCTCTTCCTTCCTTCTCTTCTTCATTCTTTCTTTCTTTCTTCTTCTTTTTCTTCTCTTCTCTTTCTCCTTCTTTCTTCTTCTTCTCTCATTCTTCTTCTTCTTCTTCTTTCTTCTCTCTTTTTCTCTCTTCTTTTTCTTCTTCTTCTTCTTCTTCTTCTCTCTTCTTCTCTCTTCTTCTTCTTCTTCTTTCTCTCCTTCTTCTTCCTCCCTTTCTTCTTTCGTTCCTTCTACTTCTTCTTCTCTTCTTCTCTCTTCCTCCTTCTTCTCTGTCTTCCTTCCTTCCTTTCTTTCTTTATTCCTTCCTTCCTTCCTTCCTTCCTTCCTTCCTTTCTTTCTTTCTTTCTTTCTTTCTTTCTTTCTTTCTTTCTTCTTCTTCTTCTTTTTATCCTTCTTCTTCTCCTTCTTTCTTTTCATTTTCGTCGTCGTCGTCGACAACCGCGTCAGCATCGTTGAGATGCCTGTCAGCGTAGTCGTCCTAAATGTCGTCCTACTCCTAGTCGTCATCATCACTGAGTAGATATGAGCTCATGCAAATGTTGGGTTTCCACAGCCCTGCAAGAAGAGAAACGAACGTTGCAGCGAATCTTTTGACTGCTGCCGTGATCTGGTCTGCTTTACGGGATTGAAGCCATTTCCAGTATGCCGTGTAAGTAGTTCTACAAAATCACCAGGGTTACCTATGAACATGGGACAAAAAACAAAAACCTTGAACACACGTCGGAACATGTGACTAAACACAGGCTTTGCGGACACACTTAGGAACATGTGACTAAACACAGACTTTGCGGACACACTTAGGAACTCGTGACTATACACAACCTTGGTAGGAACATGTGTCTACACACAAGCCATGGACACACTTAGGAACATGTGTCTACACACAAGCGTTGGACACACTTAGGAACATGGGACTAAACACAATCCTTGGACACACTTAGGAACATGGAACTAAACACAACCCTAGGAACTGTGACAAAACGCAATCCTTGGACACACTTAGGAACATGGGAATAAACACAACTCTAGGAACATGTGACAAAACACAAGCGTTGGAAATACTTAGGAACATGTGACAAAACACAAGCCTTGGACATACTTAGGAACATGTGACAAAACACAAGCCTTGACACACTTAGGAACATGTGACAAAACACAAGCCTTGACACACTTAGGAACATGTGACAAAACACAAGCCTTGGACATACTTAGGAACATGTGACAAAACACAAGCGTTGGACATACTTAGGAACATGTGACAAAACACAAGCCTTGACACACTTAGGAACATGGGACTAAACACAATCATTGGACACACTTAGGAACATGGGAATAAACACAACTCTCGGAACATGTGACAAAACTCAAGCCTTGGACATATTTAGGAACATGGGACTAAACACATGTCTGAGGCAAAATTAAGAACATGTGACTAAACAAGTCTTGGATCATTTAGGATCATAGGTCTGAATATGGCCTTTGGTTGAACTGAGACAGGTATGACACATAAGCACGTCTCGGACACGCGTAGGAACATGTGACTAAACCCTAGCCTTGGGCAATCTTACGATCATGTAACTAAACAAAAGCAATTGAAAAACTTAGGAATATGTGACTACACGAAATCATAGACAATCATAGAAACATGAAACTAAACATAAGCCTGGACACACTTACGAACATGAGACTAAACACACGCCTTGGACACGTTTAGGAACATGTGACTAAACACAAACTTTGGGCACACTTAAGAACATGAGACTAAACTCAAGCCTTGGATACACTTATGAACATATTACTAAACACACGCCTTGGACACACACTTATGAACATGTGACTTAAAACAAGCCTTAGGTACACTGAAGAATATGTGACTAGACACAAGACTTAGACACACTTAGGAACATGTGATTAAACCACTGTCTTGGCAAGCCTCTTTTTTTTCCTACCCCTCCTCCTTCCTTTTTCTTTTAACCCCTTCGCTATTGAAGCCCCCCTCATACCGCCTCCCCCCTCCCCCCCCAATCTGTGTCGATCTTTCTATTAGTTCATCTCCATGTTCTTGAACATAGGATAACAATTACACACACACGCACACACACACACACACACACACACACACACACACACACACACACACACACACAGGCACACAGGCACACATATGAGTCTGAGGCGCACTTTGGAACTTGTGATTACACAAAAGCCTTGGAACACATCTAGGAACATGTGACAAAACACAAGCCTTCGCCACACTTAGGAACATGTGACTAAACACAAGCCTTGGACACTCGTAGGAACATGTGACTACACACACGCTTTGAATACACTTAGTGACATAGGGCTAAACACAAGCCTTGGCCACACTTAAGAACATGTGACTACACAGAAGCCTTGTGGACACACTTAGGAACATGTGACTACACACACGCCTCGGACACACTTAGGAACATGTGACTATACACACGCCTTGGATACACTTAGGGACATAGGGCTAAACACAAGCTTTGAGCACACCTAGACATACATGACTTCCCTGTGGCTCCTGACAGAAACTTTCAAACTGCTCTGTGCAGTAGACGGCTGCATGCTTTTGACATCTAGCGGAGTACCGAAGTGCACCCAATGACGTGCGTGTCTAAACCCGAAACGTCCGTGCGCTATTTAAACGTCATCCCAGATTTCAACAAGAGGCCAAATATACACAAAGAATCGGATAGCGGACTCCATGGTGTTGGCATGAACTTGACTGAATAGGAAGAAATGTCATGCACCGAGTTCTTATATGAAGCCGTGTCTTCATTCTTTGTTTGTTTGTTTGCAGCAGCCTGTCGAGAAATAAACTACGATGACTAGTCGAGTCCAGTAACAGTGGAAGTGGACCTCCCAGACCACCCATGAAAGACTCTCATTAAACTCTGAGATGTTTGCATGTCTTCGTGTTTTCCTTTTAGTTGTCAGCATTTTCGTGGAAAATCTACAGCACGGCTTTACACACACGTGTTTGATCGCCTGCCTGAGTCCGCTGGTCAACACTACACCCACACAGCCATAACCATGCATGCACACCCACGTAAGTTAATGCACATATAAATGGTCGCACACTTACACATACACAGACAGGCACACTTACACAAGCACACAAACACACACCCACATGTACACACACATACACGCATACACACAAGCGCGCGCGTGTGCACACACACAAGAACAAGTACACAAACACACACAAGCATACACGCAGACATACACACACAGGCACGCACACACATACACACAAACAGATGCATACACGCACATATGTATACACGCTGATACACACACACACATGCACATACACAGACACCAAAGATTATAGGTTACACAAAGATAGCTCATGCCGATCTTTTGCTATATAAAGTTACAAGACGCTCGGAAACGCAGCGCCACAAGCGGCTAGAACTATGGGGAAGTAATCACAACGCTTAGAGACATGTAAAAGTGCTTGTTTGTCGACGCGTTTCTGATGCGTTCCGATCATGTTTGTGAATACATTTACGGTGTAATGTGTAATAAAATGATTTGCTGCTATAATGGGGGTGTTTTGGCTTTGTTTTTTGTAGCAGGCGTTGAGAAATCGAAATATTTGGTTCATCGAAATGTGAGCCTATAGTCCGTTTCAACATTGCTCTGTCAGTGAAGACAAAGATTATTCGTCTGCTAGCCATCTCGGTAGTGTGCAAAATCTCAAGGAAATCCGTCCAGTAGTTTTTGAGATATAAGCCGTGGAGATGGGACAGACAGACAGACAGACAGACAGATAAAGTCTGTAGGACCTCCAGTAAACCTGGAGGGATAAAGTCTGTAGGACCTCCAGTAAACCTGGAGGGATAAAAAAAACATTCTTTT
Source organism: Theodoxus fluviatilis (assembly GCA_034096865.1). NCBI lineage: Eukaryota > Metazoa > Mollusca > Gastropoda > Cycloneritida > Neritidae > Theodoxus > Theodoxus fluviatilis. The sequence goes on from JAWQFJ010007444.1 coordinate 31,639, forward strand.
TCCTTCACCAATGTCCAATCTCCTCGATTACGTCACGTTATTCGACGTCAAATGATCACGTCACACATGCCAAAACTTCCCTTGAGTCGGGACAGAGTTCCGTCCTTTGCCTTCTTTGCAACACCAAAACGTACAAAAAGTCACTTTCTTTTCAAACCTCGATTCTGAAATTTTTTAATACATTCAATCGGACCTAACTTCCAGTAAGTGTGCAAAATGTCAAGGAAATCCGTCCAGTAGTTTTTGAGATATCAGCCGTTACGTCGGGACTGACAGACACACACACACACACACACACACACACACACATATACACACACAGACAGAAAGACAGACAGACAGTCAGACAGACAGACAGACAGACAGACAGACAGACAGACAGACAGACAGACAGACAGACAGACAGACAGACAGACAGACAGACAGACGGACGGACGGACGGACGGACGGACGGACGGACGGACGGACGGACGGACGGACAGACAGACAGACAGACAGACAGATAAAGCTGTGAGGACCTCCAGTAAACCTGGAGGGATAAAGCTGTGAGGACCTCCAGTAAACCTGGAGGGAAAATCGAACTTTAGGACGTCACAATGACTTTAGGAATTCATGGGAGAACTACGTAACCGAATTTTTTTCATCCGCTATCTTGGTTTATTTCCGCTGTTTACTGAGATTCGCCACGAAGTAAATTAACTGGTGTGAGTTCTTCCGAGGGTTCAGAGAACGAAGGAATGCATGATAGCTCAGATGAAGACTTGAACGACTTGGAATTTTCGGGTTCTGATGTCAGCAGTGATGGTGAAGCGAAGAATCAACCTCCAATGCCGAACTAGGCTGTGAGGTACGTCTCCGTTTTGTTAGCGTTTGTTGTCTCGCACATTTTCCTGCTGTGTTTTCTTAACGAGAATAACATATGTTTTTGGCATAAAACTAAAAATTATCTCATTTTTATCCCAATTTGAGAGTAAATATCAACTTATTTAACGTTTTTTTCTGCTTTGGGCAGCCAATTTAATTTTCGCCGAGATAGCTATTTCGTATCTGCGCTCGTTCGCTCAGACCCACTGTCAACTGGCTGGTTTGAAAATCCACATGTACAGCTCTCAAATTCATTACCTTTGTAAAATACAGTTCAAGTCAGTTCTATTTTCTATCTGGACAGCATTCTGTAACATGTATATATGTAATGTTCTATCCACAGTAGTGCATACTGACAATGACATGTTGTGTACCTGTCCGTGTTTCAGAGAGGGTTATGATGCAAATCCAGGCTCCAGTCCCCTGCTCCCGTTCAGGCCCTGCCACCCCCCTGGTGCCCACATCCTCAATACGAGGACAAGGAATGGAGTGAGGAACTACCTGCGGCCTGTGGATTTTTTTCAAACATTTTTACAGCCTGCCTTGCAGAGCTCTGTGTCTATACACCAACTTGTATGCGGCTGTTATAGGACATGACAAGCCCCCTCTCTACACCGACTGGTATGACATGACTGTTGATGATTTCTGTCAATTTATGAATGCATACATTTCTTAATCAAACAGCCAACTGTAGTCAAAGAATAAAATGCCAATATGGGAGGGGTGGATACAAGTGATCAACTGATCAACAGGATCAATACCTTACAAAAAAACATAAATGGTGGAAGACGGTTTTCTTTCATTGTCTTGATATCGCTGAGGTAAACGGTTTCATCTTATTTCAAGAATATAGAAGAAAGCACAGTAATGTAGATGAACTAAAAATATCTAATAGGTTTGGACAGGCAGATTTTACAGAACTGGCCAGGCAATCAGGTGATCTTTCAAAGGAAGGTAATTTACCACCGTAGGAAAACCTGTGGTCTTCACCTCGCATCCCATAATCCCAGTTATGACAAGGGAAAGAAAAAACTGCAAAAAATGCTACAAAGACAAACATGCAGAAATGAAAGCAAGGACAAAATGCTCAACTTGTGACACATACTTTTGTCTATAAGAAGACAGGAACTGTCTACTGGACTTTCATACTAGCAGTTGAAACAGTGTCACCTGTTTGCATCTGGCCATTAATTATGTTTGCTTTGTACTCTTGACACCTGTACCTCAGTGTAAATGACAAAGTAATCCACATACTCATTATTTGTAACATTATTAATGTGTTTTTTTGTTTTTAAGGCTGCTTTGACTGCAGCTTCTTTGATTTTTCAAATGTGATTTTTTATCCCTTCAGGTTTACTGGAGGTCCTCACAGCTTTATCTGTCTGTGTGTGTGTGCGTGTGTGTGTGTGTGTGTGTGTGTGTGTGTGTGTGTGTGTGTGTGTGTGTGTGTGCGTGTGTGTGTGTGTCTGTCAGTCCCGACTTAACGGCTGATATCTCAAACACTACTGGACGGATTTCCTTGACATTTTGCACACTTACTGGAAGTGAGGTCCGATTGAATGTGTCAAATTGTCAGAATCGAGGTTTGAAAAGAAAGTGATTTTTTACGTTTTGGTGTTGCAAAGAAGGCAAAGGACGGAACTCTGTCCCAACTCAAGGGAAGTTTTGGCATGTGTGACGTGATCATTTGACGTCGAATAACGTGACGTCATTTCGAGGAGATTGGACATTGGTGAAGGAGGAAGAAGGATGTTTATCCCTCCAGGTTTACTGGAGATCCTCACAGCTTTATTGGGTTTTTTTAATGCCAAAACCTGGAGGTTCAGCGCCAGTGGTTTTTATTTTATTTTACCTGTGTTACATAATCAGGTATAACACCTGCAAATGTTGATGAAATGTGCTCAGATTTGAATTATGTGGTGCACAACTGATTATTATTTGTAAAATTAACACTTATTAATGAATAAATTCGTGATTAAAATTTTGTGTTCGTTGTATTTGAGCATTTATATATTTTTGTGGTCTCAAAATTTATTTTTAGTAACAAAGTCAAAGGTCATCTTACCTGCATCAAATAGACAGTGCAATTTTTTTTGCATCATATGAAAGTACATTTATATCTGAGTTTGTTGGTATATGGCATACCTACCTTGAGTAGCTATGCACTACATACAAAGTGATGTAAAGCAAATACCATGAGAAGAATATGAAATTGTGTTAAAATGAAAGAACTGAAAAGAGTTAAACACAATGCAGGACAGTGCAAAACATTATTATCTCACCTCGGTACATAGTCCCGAAACAGTACTTTTGAACTGAATCTGCATGTTGAGTCTCTCTCCGGGAAGGATAGAACCTGAAAAGTTTCAGCAGCAGGCATGTTCTGAGTGACCTCCCCTGTTATGTTTCAATGGAAAGCGATAGTCATCTCCAGCGTGTGCCACATCACGCCACCCAGTTGCTAACGTAACAATTAACCCCTCGCAGCGCTGCTCACTGCACGTATTGTCAGCCAATCGGAGCGCGTGTGCTTGTCATGCAGTGACCACGTGACGTTATGGGGCAGCATTAAGGTAGCAGTAACCAGAACTTTTTAAATCGTGTTTGTGAAATATGGCCAAAAATGTTTTCCGTGTCCCTTGCTGGTGAATTCAATGTAGAAAATGACAATGCTTTGTTTCTGGGGGAAATGGGTATTTTATGGTTAAAAATTGGGAGGAAGACACCCACTGTCAGCTGTGATAATGAGGTATTAGAACTTCAAATGCGATTTTCCCAGTTTATATGTTTTCACCGTTATGTGTTAGATTTTAGACATCATATCTCTGTGCTCTTAAAACCTTGAAACTTGGCATATTTGGCTCATAAAACCTGCTTCACGGGGTGACCCATGATCAAAACTGTGTCTTTTTGTATGTCGAAGTTACAGCATCTTGAATATATAATTAGCGACTCAATTCCTATAACTTCACATGTGAAATTGTGTATAAACAATGCTCAAAGTAGTTGTCTTTATTTTGGGTAAGGACATGCTACCCTATGTCCTGTACTTCTTTGCAGAATTACAAGTTTCTATCATTTGCTCCTTTTCTTGTATTATGTTTTCAAAACTGGCAAAGATTTGTCACATCGGCAGCCATACTGAAAAGCTAATTAGCATAATTTATGTAAACTCATTACAGGTAGACGGCACTTTAAAGGTACAACCAGTTGGGTGAGAAACTTGGACCGAAAAAATACTAATGATGATGATAATAATAATAATAATAATAATAATAATAATAATAATAATAATGGTAGTAGTAGTAGTAGTAGTAGTAGTAGTAGTAGTAGTAGTAGTAGTAGTAGTAGTATTGTTATTATTATTATTACAACTACTACTACTAGTGGTAGTTGTTGTAGTGGAAGTAGTAGTCGTTATTATTGTTTTATCATCATCATCATCATCATCATCATCATCATCATCATATTCATCATCATCATCATCATCATCATCATCATCATCATCATCATCATCATCATCATCATCATCATCATCATCATCATCATCATCATCATCATCAGTATCATTACCATTCTTATTACCATTCTTCTTCATATCATCATCATCATCATCATCATCATCATCATCATCATCATCATCATCATCATCATCATCATCATCATCATCATCATCATCATCACTATTACTATTATTATTAAAGACAAGCAAACTCGTATGGAGAAATAAATAGTGCTTATGCTCCAGGTAGAAAAACGACGTGTTTTTATTTTCAAAACGTGTGCGTGGTATGTGTGTGTGTGCGTGTGTGTTGTTGTTGTTGTTGTTGTTGTGGTTGTTGTGTGTGTGTGTTGTGTGTAGGTCGGACAACCGATATCCCGTGTGATCGTTATAGGAACCAGTTTATGACTTCAGTTTCCAACAGTTTTCTATCCTGCAGTAGAACTGTTTGTCTCAGATTCGGCTGTAAGCGAAGAGGTGCGACTGGTGAATTCGTGTCCACGGCAACTCTGGGTAAAAGTTTGCTCATTTCTTCTTCTACCTCTTTATTTCTCCTTCACAACGTCAGAATGCGTCGGAGAAGTCTAGTAACTACAGTGCAATTGTCTTGTTCAATACGTTTGTTGGGGGATGAGAGAGCACCTACTCTCACCTGGAGAATTGTCTAAGTAGAAGCGATGTCGTTGATTCTGTCGTGCCGAATGCTTGTCCAGATCAAATTTCTGGGAAGGGAAGAAATGCAAAGGTGAGTGTTATGCAGCTCGACTAGCTCATTTTCTTTAAGTAATAAGTCTAGGGGAAGCACACACACACACACACACACACACACACACACACACAGCCAAACTGGCAACACTATCTCATGGTCATTCTATCAAAACGATGGAATAAGATAGAAAGAACAGTGAGAACACAAGTCAAAATTAAATCACTTTAATTTGTTTGGATAACAATTAAAGAAAATGAATAATTAAAGGTTAGTAATGGTACTGGAGAAATGATAATTCGATTGAATCTTCACTAAGGATAGAATACTAGGGCTTGCCAATCATTCAAAAAGTACTTAACTGAATTCGTAGACTGTCAGACGAAACACATGGTTTCTGAAAAGCTGAGTGACCAACTCGGTTTCACAGTAAGTCTGCTTTCATGAAGGTATCCTACCTTCGGGACGACAGTTGCAGCGGCACTAGTAAATGTAGATGAGGGAGAGAGAGAGGGGGGGGGGGGGGTTAATAGCACAGAAAAACAGGAGGTCGACGAGAGCTCAAAGGACGAGACTTGTTCCTGGCTGTCTCGTTATTTTGCGGCCACGTGGAATCATGCTCTCTCGCTCTGCAGGCACGTGGCTATGCTGTTGAGTGGAGATGGAAGAAAACTCATTCCTCAAACTGGGATGAAAGGCGAAGAGTGCAGAGGCATGGAGGCGGGAAAGATGCTTGCTCTTCAAGCGGGGCAAATGAAAAGACGCTGTAGCGGTGAAGAAAACGCTGGTACTTCTAACGGGTTTATAATGGAGACGTTGCAGACTCGTAGAGGCAGGAAGAATACTCGCTCTTCAAACTGGGGCAAATGATGAGAGATAATCCGTATCTCGGACGGCGGCGAGTTAACTCAGACGTCCAGCACTTTGTGGTGACGAG
>JAWQFJ010007446.1:10000-12500 GCA_034096865.1 Theodoxus fluviatilis
GAACACCACCACTGCCACCATCACCATACCACCATCACTACCACCATCACCACACCACCTCCGATACCACCACCACCACAACCACCTACACCATCACCATCAAAAAACCACCTACCTACCTGCCACTATCACCACACACACCACCACCACCGCTATTATCGTCATCCTACCATCACCAGCACCACTACAATCACCATCACCACCATCATCACCACCACCACTACCGTCACCACCACCACTACCATCACCAACATCACTACCTCAACCACCATCACTACCATCAATACCACCACCACCACCACCATCAATACCACCACCACCACCACTATCACCACCACCATCAACACCGCCACCGCCGCCATCACCACCACCACTACCACCACCATCATCGCCACCACCACCACCATCACAACCACCACCACCACCATCTCCATCTTCCCATGGTCCACAAGGAAGTGTTTCGTAAATCGTTCACTTATTATGCTACAAAGATATAGAACTCGCTACCTTTTGCTGTTAAAAAATCATCTAATCTTCAGTCATTCAAAAAGCAATGAAAACTCTATCTGAAGAACAGTAATGAGAGGGGATGGAGAGGCGAGGTAATGGTGTGAGAGAAACGTGATGTAATGAAAGACTGAGAGAGAGAGAGGGAGAGGAGAGAAAGAGAGAGAGAGAGAGAGAGAGAGAGACACACAGACAGACAGAGAGAGAGAGACAGAGAGACAGAGAGAGAAAGGGAGAGAAAGGGAGAGAGAAAGGGAGGGAGAAAGGGAGAGAGAGAGAGAGAGAGAGAGAGAGAGAGAGAGAGAGAGAGAGGGAGAGACAGAGGCAGAGACAGAGACAGAGACAGAGAGACACACAGAGAGAGACAGTGACACAGAGAGAGAGAGAGAGAGAGAGAGAGAGAGAGAGAGAGAGAGAGAGAGTTCTCATTCTTCTTGTGACAATGTTTTATTTTGAGGGCCACTGGAAGATGGCCTTTTATTGTACAAGTGTATACCCTCGTTAAATAAGATAATTGAAATCACCGCCACCACCGTCGTCGTCCTTCACATATCCTCAGCGGAATGTCTGTGGCGATGTTGCCCACTGTCTAGCACGTAGCAGTGTCTGTCCATAGTTTAATATGACACAGTTTGGACGCCTTTCAAACACTATGAGGGATAAAGCCTTCGTAATGACGCAGCTTGGAAAATGCCCCTGATGCATGTGTGCTCAAATTTAGGGCCAGGTATGGGTGAATATAATTATTATCTCAATAACTTGAAAATAGTGAGTGTCATTTTTCCGCTTTTAAAACAACTGCATTTTTGGATGTCAAAAGCTTGTGACACGAAAATAGACATTCATTAAAAAGTTTCGACTGCGAGTATGACCACAAAGAACCACAAGAAACGAATCACAACAATTATTATTTTGTAAATCGCACAAAACTTGGGCTATATTACTTCATAATGATTGCTATTAAGTCGATGTTATTCAAAAACAGGTTCGCCGAGTAAAAAAAGGAGTAAGTGTCAATATATTTCGTCACAGCTGGCGCCACATTTCTTGTGACCCCAAAGATTTTTCCTTCACCTGTCTCAGCGCTTCGGGCATATTCTCTTTTCGCCATATTTCTAATGAAAAAGAGAGCTGAAAAAAGACACGGCGGGCGGCATTTCGCAACTCCCCTTCAAAATCTCGGCTGTTCTCTTCTTTCCTCGCTGGTTTTCCTGTGCAACCCCGGCCATTTCTGCAGCAGCGAGCGGAAAAACCGCTGTGAATATTTCAGTTTTCCAGGGCCTCCTCCTTGATATCCCTGATTAAAAGAGCCGATGATGGGAGCTCGCTCTTTAGCGTTGCCAGATTTGCCGAGAAATTTGCCGGTCGTAATCTTCTTCGATTGAAGACTAGGCGCCAGCACCTTTTTCGAGGAGCAAATGAAATAGCTGGATAAATTCAGCACTTTTTCCTCCGCCTTCATCCTGTGCTTTTTTCGCCCTTCTCAAACAGGCGGGAAGGGTGTCTGTCAGGGCAGCAAGGGGACGCAGAGCCAGAGCGAGGACGAGGGTGAGAGAAAATCCCCATCCAGCACCGTCATTGTCAGGGCAGCAGCTGCTGGTGACACAGCCCTCTGCCGGCTCCCAGAGACAGCGTTTATCCCAGGATCGCTGGCAGTGTCTCCAATTTTCTCCTGCCCCCTTTCATCACGAGGAATCGTTAGTTCCTCGCAAAAACCGCGCTGCCGTTGTTACTTTGTGGAAAGTTATTTTTCAGATTCAGGTGATTGAAAAAAATCCTTCTCGACAAAAAGAATGAGAGTTTTGCTCCTTTTTTGTGGAACGAGCTCGATTTAGGTTCGTTGCCAGAGTCTCACTCCGAAATTCTCCTTTTTACTTCTCTTTGTGCTCTCGCGAACGACAGCTCCTTCTAAGCTCTTATGCAAGTGTGACTGGCATTTCCAAGCACACAAAACTTTGACTTTTTCCGACTGACCGTACTGGTGAATAAGATA
>JAWQFJ010007447.1:0-5000 GCA_034096865.1 Theodoxus fluviatilis
TCTCTCTCTTTCTCTGACCTTTCCCTCTCTATCCCTCTTCACTCTCTTTCTATCTCTGTTTCTCTCCTCTCCCTTCCTCCTCTTTCTCTGTCGTCTCTCTCTCTATCCTTTCATCTCTCGTTCTCCCTCGGCTCTCTCTCTTATCTCTTTCATCGATCTTCTTCAATACTCTTCTTCTGGCCTTCAGTACTCTGCTCAGATTCGTCCCTCAGATTATTGTTACCTATATACCTTCTGGCTTTTCGAAGGCAAGCGATGTACCTGACCGCCATCACGAAAGACTTCAGAATGCAAGGAGCCTGCTTGGATGGGCGCTCCTCGGTCGATTTACTCAACCATCGTGATTGATAAAAGCGCAGGCATCATATCTTTTCTACAACATTTGAATATCGGTGCGAAAAAATATTTTCGCCCCTACTTGTGTAAAAGCAAATTGATTATTAGTACTCTTGCCTGCCGTCCTTTGGGCTAAACGGTGTCGCGTTCGAATGCTGCACGGATTTTTGGAGTATCATCCTTGGCAAAGGTGCTTAACTAACGTCGCATCTTTCCACCAGGAGTAAACCGTGTACCTCTCAACGAATTGCACAAACGCTTGTAGGTGCCATGAGCCGGATCGGTTGGATACTGCCGGCCATGGATTGACTTGGTGCTGGAACTTGACTGTGATGGGTCTAATCCTGTTTCGTTCATGTGTTTGTTCCTAACGGATACCGAGGGGTGAAAGTATCGACTCAAGCAGCCAGTATCAGGTGGTAACAATCTAAGTCGGTTTGAGAGTTCAGACATTGGTGAAAAAACACTATGTGAAACTACACCTTTACCTTAATGCAGATGCTATCGTAAGCTTGTGCTTCTTTCTTAACGATTCTTGTCCTCATCCTTTTTTCTGCATTTCTTCTCCCTTATTGTAGTCTCGATGGCAGTGTCCCTTCATTCAATACGCTGAGGGTCTGAATGATGTCAAAAAGCATTGAAAAGGGAAAGTAACACAATAGTTTCTATATGGTGCCATGTCGTGATCATTAACCCAAACAACCATTATGCCAACGAGCATGTTTCTCTCACACTCTGTTGCTGCCTTAGAGATATATGTTGTTCACATTGAATTTTACAGTTTATTCATGTAATATATCATGTACTGTCTGTAATATTGAATATACACCTAGTGTTTATCCTTATCAACCATCTCATATATGGCAACCTGCACTCCATGAGTTGTAAACGGCAATAGTCAAAGAAAACGATGAATAAGTACCCGATTTAATTGGCGCCGTAAATACACTGGTCCGCAAAAGTTAAGGGCGACAAACATTTCTCTCTAAAAGGAAACAAATTTTTAAAAAATCTGCAATTCAAAGAATGATTTAATTCAACATTTAAGCAATTGATTTATGCCAAAAATTCATTGACAAGTCAAACTCATGAGCTTGGCATCCGTCAGAAGCACCACACCCCCCTTTCTGAAAGTTGCAAGAAAAGTCCAGTTGGTCCATGTTCAATAACGGGTGTGGTCACCATTTGCTGCCAAACAATCCATCACCCGTTGCCTCATCGAGCGGACAAGGTTCTGCAGCATATGTTGTGGGATGGCGAGCCACTTCTGCTGCAGGAACTGGAAGAGCTGAGCAGCATCTGCGGGATGGGGGCGATTGTCCACTACGCGGCGTCCCAGAATGTCCCAACAGTTTTCAATGGGAGCCAGGTCTGGGGATCGTGCTGGCCAGTCCATGCGGACATCCTGCTGACGCTGCAGAAAGTCCCTCACCACCACAGCACGGCGAGGGGTGGCGTTGTTGTCCTGTAGACAGGAGCCACGTCCCATGGCCCGCAGAGTGGGGACGATGATCGGCCCGACAATCTCATCTCTGTACCTGATGCCGGTCAGGTTGCCTCGGATGAGGTACAGAGGAGTCCTCGCATGGAGATGAAAGCCTCCCCACACCATCACAGATCCCCCTCCATAACGGTTGTGCTCTTGGATGCAAGCATCGATGAATCGCTCGCCTGCCTACACGTCGCCACACGCGCCTCCGAGCATCACTGTTCGACACGGTAAACCGCGATTCATCGGTAAACAGGACTGTGCCCCACTGCTGCCTGTTCCAGCACTGGTGGTTGCAGCAGAACGCCATCCGAGCTCGGCGATGTTGTGGTGTCAGCGGTGTTCGGATGGCAGGGACCATTGAGTGGAGGTCCACCTCGTGCAAGCGTCGCTCGACGGTGTCCTGGGAGATGGTAACGTCGGTGGCCGTCCTCAGGGTGACTCTCAGGGTCCTGGCAGCGATTGTTTGGTCACGCAGCGCCAAAAGTTGAAGATAACGGTCTTCGCGCCGGCTCGTTGCTCGTGGGCGTCCGGAGCGGGGCCGTTCATCAGCACTTCCGGTGGCCTGGAAGCGTTCGTGCAGGCGTTGGATGACAGAGTGGCTCACTCCAAGCCGTCTGGCGACTTCTCGGCCGGGAGTTCCATCCTGAAGCCACCCCCAGCGCTCGTCCACGATCAAGTGTTGACAGTCTCTGTCTTGGAGGCATGATTATTGAGAGCCCTGGTTGCGGCCCTTAAATATCCGTTGGTTTGTAACTTTTGCTGAACAGTGGTCACTAGGGACATGGCTTGCACGTGCAATATGCCAGAAGCCTGCAGCGACATTACTTCTTCAGCGAAACTCGACTAAACTTTGTAAAATTCTCGTGAATTTGCAACTTTTTTGGCTCCGCTGACAACACCTTTGCTCAACGCCAATGCCTGCATAACAGGTTTGGGCACTAGCAGCAATAAATAAAGTTGCATCGTAGCCCACCTTGTCTCATTTTCAGCGTCGTTGTCTCAGTGTAAAATAAATATTTGTAAAGCTACTGATAACAAGGGCCGGCCCTTAACTTTTGCGGACTAGTGCATTTCACTGGCCATTCATTTATACACGAATCACTTTTGGAATTCATTCATTGGCGCAGAATGTACTTTGACGCACACACTTTCCAATGAAGTGAAGTTTGTTATAATTATGAGACTGTTGATTTAAGACTGAAACAGTTGTTAGAACATGTTGAGTCAGCACAATTTTGCCTTCACTGGGAACCACAGGTCCCAGCTTTAAGTTAGAAATTCCGCCTGCTCTCGCGGAAGTCCTCGCAGAGGCTATTAAAGCCAGAGCATGACGGAGGCCAAAGAGAGGTCATCCCAGCAGGTCTGCTGATTTCTTGGAGGGAGTGAAGGGAGAGAGACGAGTACTCCGTCTCTACACTCCCTGCCTGTTCGAGCCATGCCACACTCCAGCCACACGGCACCATGCTTCATTATATACACACATTGAAAACAGCCACACGGCACCATGCTTCATTATATACACACATTGAAAAACATGTAAGTATGGTGGAAGGCTGAGGAAGCTCCTGTGTAGACATTGAACCAACTCTCACAGAGGGAAAGGTGCGTCATATAAGTTCCCCTTAGACAAGTACATTCGTATTTTTCACGCACGCACAGGATTACAATTCAGGGCAAGGACACAGGGCAGCAGCCGATAGTTAATTGCAAGCTATTAATAATCCAGATTTATCCCGTCTCAGGGGCGGAACCACGACACTGCGCCTGGCGCATACTCAAGCGCCAAAGCTTCACCGCCTCCATCCGCCTGTCAGAACATAGGCCATGCGTTCAAGACGACCTACCGGTAGCCGACCGGTAGCCGAGCCACCAATGTGCACTCTTGAACGACTCGTTATGACCGAACGGTAGCCAAGATGGCTTCCGCGATGCCTTCTCATCATCGCAGATTGCGCTTCTTAACCTAATGAGTAAACCAGCAGCTGCAGACTGCTCGTTCCTTGTGGAAGCTGATGAATTTCATTAAGCTGTAGCTGTGCATGAAGGCTCGGCATCGCTCGAATAGAAATTTATGTCAAAACGACAGTGCTGACTTGGTGTAAGGAAGAATATTTCAATGCTTACTTCAAGGGAGGTTACACAACAAACTAAGGGCAAATGTAAGATATAAGAGTTGCTTCCCTTGAAATTGTTTCTTTATCGTAGAAATGTTTGCTCACATCTTGCCCGGTAATTATTTCAGAGCAGTTATTCTTTAAAAAAAGAAAAGTACAATATCAGCCTAACTTCTTGTAACGTCTCGCATAGGCTGGGTAATAATCACAGGTCGAAATGCGTGCCACATCGCATATTTGTGATGGCTACTTTCTTCCTTTCCCCGATGGCAGCCATTTTGGTTATACAGGCGCAACAGCGTTCCGGCGCGGTACGTACCGGTCGATACCGGTAGCCGTACCAAGTCGTTCAAGAGACGAACGGTATCAACCGGTACGTACCGGTAGGCCTCTTGAACAGGCTCAGGGTTTCATTTGGCGAGTAGAGGTTGAGGAGCTGACTTTGCACTCATGTAAGAAGGGAGAGTACTGGGGATGGGGCTGCCATGATGCAAGGCTGAGAAAGGTCCTGTGCGGCTGTATGGGTGTGGGTTCAACATCCATGACTTGCCAACAAAGAAATCGCACTAACAGGAGCTTCCTCAACCTTACACCATGGTTATTGTGTAGACCACCAGCTCATGGCAGCCCCATCCCCAGTACCTTCCCTTCTTACACGAGTGCAAAGTCAGCTCCTCAACCTCTACTCGCCAAATGAAACCCTATGTTCTGACAGGCTGATTGAGGAGGTGAAGCTTTGGCGCTTGATTATGCGCGAGGCGCAGTGCCGTGGTTCTATCCCTGGGACGGAAGAAATCGAGATTATTAATAGCTAAATATGTTAATAGTGTTAATACCATCATCATACTAATAATTTTGTAACAGGATAGAAGATGTAGATTAAATATGTATACGAAAGCAGTTAGTGTACTGTGAGATTTGGGTACCCCTATCTGTAACTGCCTTATCACTTTGTGCGTATCTTTTTATGTAAAATGTGTCATCGGCCTTAAAGTCATCAATCAATCAATTGACCACTCCCTCACTCTTTCTCATTCTCTCTCTGCCTCTTCATTGGC
>JAWQFJ010007447.1:12500-20000 GCA_034096865.1 Theodoxus fluviatilis
AAATTCAACTCGACGACAACAGGGTGGTAACGTCTGCAGCAGCACCAAGAACGATGATACCATAAACGTCTGTAGAACCCAAGCGGTCGTTGGGAATGCATGCAGCAACGAGTATCCCAGTCGAGTTTCCCACTGCAGCTACAGTGCTCACCAGACCGATGTACTGCATCGGGTCGGACTCCAACTACTTCATTACAAATGTTCTCATTAACTCCAGCCTAGTGCAAAAACGTGTGATCAAATAGATGAGAAGATAATTAGCACTGAGGTTGGGCAATAGAAATCTCTTATTGTTGTCATGGACCAGCCAACTACCTGTCTTTATATTGGGGCAATAACAGATTGTGACCAATGCCGAAGATAGTAATGGTTATCAAATGTAACGTGAAACAACTTTGTTAGGAATGGTACAGCCTTGTCGCTTGCAGTCTAAAAGCGTTCTCCCGGATTTCTTTCGAGTCCTGGCGACGTCCGCGCCTTGTAACTGCCCACTGCACTGGCAATAAATGACACATGGCGACATCAGTACGAAGCACAGCTCCCCATCAGCACTTACCTGCACACCGCCATTGCTTTGTCTCTGCAGACACCACGCTCAGATCAGCAGACAGACCCACACGAGCATACACAGAGAGGGGCACACGCCGATTTGACTTACTCCAGGCCCACTGCTGGCTATAAAGGGGATTAGAAGGCGGTGGGCGTGGTGAGAAGTTTAAGGGAGACGAGGGGTGTGTGGAGACGGAGCCACGGGGGTCATCAGCGGGGAATTCCCCAAAATAGACCCGAGCCTTCTGTTTGTTTCTTTCAGTCAGTAAGAGTATGTATGATATAAAACTGTGTGACAGCGCACTCGCACTTTCGCCATCCGAAGCTGAAGGGAGAGGGTGGTGGTGGTGGAAAGGCCGGTTACAGGAGGTAACGAAAGAGGGAGGAGAAATGGTGTAGGTTGGGAGGGGGGGGGGGGGGGGGGGGGGGGATGGAGTGAGGGGAGAGAGAAACTGAAGTAAAGGGATGATGTGCCTAGAGTGATAGGGCCATTAAAGACAACTTTATGGTTTATCGATCGTGAACTCATGCAAATTCCAAACGGTGCTGGCGTGCCAGCAAGTGCTCACTCGTGCCTGCTCTCCGCAGTGTGAGAGGAGAAGGAGAGTCCCGGAACGCTTGTGATAAGGCATTCTTAATCACAGAGACAGAGTCGTATGAATCCAAATTCATTTTCTCGTACACACAGAGGGATATGTATGCGCACGCTTGCATGTGCAAGGACGCACTTACAGGCACACACACGTATATGTAGACATGCAGGTAAGGACGTAGACCCATGTACATACGCATGCATACACACACACACACATACACACACACACACACACAAACACACACACACACTCACACACACATACATGTACATACACAAACACACGCACGTGCACGCGCACACACACACACACACACACACACACACACACACAGAGTATAAACTGCGCCTGTGCGTCCAGAACGTCGGACAGCGTTTCTGTTGGTGCGGACTGAACCCAAGATGCGACTGACGCGCTTCAGTGGCGGACGTGTCATTTTCTTGCAGCTCCCTGGCATCGGAGGTGTGGTCAACTGCTTCGGTCAACTGCTTCGGTCAACTGCTTTGGTCAACTGCTTCGGTCAACTGCTTCGGTCAACTGCTTTGGTCAACTGCTTTGGTCAACTGCTTTGGTCAACTGCTTCGGTCAACTGCTTCGGTCAACTGCTTTGGTCAACTGCTTCGGTCAACTGCTTCGGTCAACTGCTTTGGTCAACTGCTTCGGTCAACTGCTTCGGTCAACTGCTTCGGTCAACTGCTTTGGTCAACTGCTTCGGTCAACTGCTTCGGTCAACTGCTTCGGTCAGTCGAGATACACCAGGATTTGCGCCGACAGGAGTCACTCAGGCATTTGAAGGATTTTATTAGATTCAGATTGCTGAGCTATCCAGCTTATATGTCCTGAGTTTCAATGGCTGTTTTTGACGTTTACAATGAGACCATGTTATCTTTTAAGTGAAAAAATAAACAAACCCTACGTTTGATTGTGTAATCCTACCGTTTCATTATCCTGACTGCTTTCTCTCAAATAAATTCAAGTAGTTTGCAGTTTCACTACAAAATCGGAGATTGTTGTTTGTATGTACACTGTATTTGCAGGGTCCATTGTGAACATTCCTCTCAGCTAGAAACCAATAAAACTGCCCGTTTTTTGTAACCTTTGGTTGCCAACACAGTATTATCTTGCACATTCAAAGTGCTGTCTTCTCTAAAACGACAGTTTAAAGTGCACCCGTATCCCAACAGGCACAGCTAATGAATTACTGTCATATCATACTAATCTAAGTACTATTTCAAACGAAATTCGTTGCACTTTGTAGACTAGACGTCAAGTGCTTAGGAGGCTCGCCTTTCGGCTAGCTGGTACAGTGTTTAATTCTGGTTCAGTGTTTAATTCTGGTACAGTGTTTAATTCTGGTACAGTGTTTAATTCTGGTACAGTGTTTAATTCTGGTACAGTGTTTAATTCTGGTACAGTGTTTAATTCTGGTACAGTGTTTAATTCTGGTACAGCGTTTAATTCTGGTACAGTGTTTAATTCTGCATGGATCCTAGAGTTGCATCCTTGGGCAAAGTGCTTCACTCGCATTGCCTTTCCTACCCAGGAGACACACGAGGCACTGGGCGTGCGCAGAGGCGACCGGGGGTGGACGTTCACGCAATAAATTCTCGTGTTTTTGAGCAAACAAATAAATAATTCTTCTTCATCATCATCATCATCATCATCATCATCATCATCATCATCATCATCATCATCATCATCATCATCATCATCATCATCATCATCATCATCATCATCATCATCATCATCATCATCATTATATGAAAATCGCCAAATATGTCAGACCTACCCATTTTTTAAGGACCAGTCATATGTGTTGGCGTGAAAACAACTTCAGGGTAATATTGCGTTTGATTCACTCGAACATCTACTTGGGCGAAGCTTTAGAACGCATGCTTAACTTCTGCGAGAAGACAGACTGACTGACACTGATTTTACATGAATTATTCATGTGTTCATGGCAAAAACAAAGTGCCATGAATAACGACATTATTTTTGGTCCTAAGTGGAAACATCGCCCAGAACCCCTCCACGCATGCATTGGAAGTGGAGGCAAGGGAGCATTCCTTTCCTGTACAGCCTGACTGACAAGGGAGAGTGGCATTGATGTTTGCCCCGGGGACTGGAGGCATTTAATGGCTGACGTTGGTTTCTCCGTTGGAGTTCGATGCAAGGCAGATGGGGACGTTGTCTGATGAAACGACCAGCCTCTCTCTCTACCTAGCCACATTCGGGGAAAGGGTGGACGGGAGAAGGAGGGTGGTGGTGAGGGGAAAGGGAGGTGGGGCATAAATTATCTCACCTTGTGATCCATCAAGCATTTAGAACAAACGACATGTGAATAACATGTAAGTGCACAGATTCAAAAATTGACGAACAGCTGGGATTAAGTTTGAGCCAAAAGAATACGAATTCTCTTGAATAGCATGCGCTCGTGGCACTACAGGTAAGACTGGCAACTATCGCTCTAATGATAAGCATTGAAGAGTATGCATCCATATTGTGCATGCACAAATGTCCTCAGGCCATGATCCAGACAGCGACAAATTTGTATCATTACTAAGTGGAGTCGACACAGGAAGTGACATCTCCAACGGAAGTTGCAATGCAGCCTGGAGGCAGACGCGATAGATTGCTCGCTGGCCCGTATGTTGGCCGTGGTACACACACACACACTGCAAACTTCTAGCTTGGAAGGAGATACCCTTCCTCTCGAGAGTTTACCGACAAGAAAGATTAATCATTGCCCATAGCTAGGACAACAGAGAGACCACAGAATACCCCGTAGGATTTGATGAGGGATTTTGCTGTTATCAGGGAAGACACGGAGAAAATATACGTCGCGTTTCAAAGTACCATCAGGCTCGGCACAGGGGTATTGTAGCCCCAGGCGGATCATCACCGGGAGATTAATCATTCATTAGTGCTGGCGATGTCGTGTCATCAGATTCTTGAGGATTACGCCTATGCCACGTGTGCACGATCTTACAGAAAACAGACATTGAGTCCCTGGGCTGTGGTTTTCAGAGGAAGTATTTATTCCCTGGATAATCCACATGCAAGTAAATATTCTTCCAACGGCAAGCCACTCGCTGTACGTAGTTTCCAAATTGTTCAACCTATCATTATTCTCAGGGCGTTATTTCTAAGATCAGTCTGTTCTTTACAAGACACATCAAGGGATACACCACACACCTTTCTTCCCTCAGAAATTTCGCGTCAAAGCGAGGCGTATTCAACGCTATGACACGTCTCCGTGATTATTGGAGTCTACAGCGGAGCTCGTCACGAAATGACTGATTGATACACGCCCTAACTCGGGTCAGAAATAAACAACGGGCATCACGCGAAGCAGCTCCCCTCCTCCTTTGCTCAGCACGCACAAGGAAACTGGCACGCGACCTTTACCTCTCTCTCTCTCTCTGTGTTGTGTCAGTTTGATATCTCCATCCCACAAACTGCATCTACGAACATGTATATGGCGGCACTTAGCCAGCCACACTTTCTTGGTTCGGTCTTCTCATTGAGACCGCGAAATTTGTCCAGGGTTTCTCACCTGCCTTGCCTCCAAACGACAGGAAAGGAGAAAAATGTCTCTGAAGTCCCCTGCTGACCTCGAAGCCGTCAACCTTTAGTTGGGATGTCGGCTTTGCCCAGTCCTACTTGGAAATGCCTTCTGACTGTGGGAAAACCATAGTGAAGTATTTGGCATTCTACTCCACAGCCAACGAGTCACCCAACCAGTTGCTCTGTCTGGTGTGGGGGTCAAGTGTGAGTAATAGTCGTGCTCAAGGAAGGAGAGAGAGAGAGAGAGAGAGAGAGAGAGAGAGAGAGAGAGAGAGAGAAAGAGAGAGAGAGACAGAAAGGGGGGGGGAGGGAAGGAGAGAGAAAGAGAGGGGAAGAGAGAGAATTCGGGATCGACACAGTCACAGAGAGAAAGACAGAGACAGAAAAGACAGGGGGGAGGGGTGTTACGCTTCGTAAATTGTCATGCACATTGCCTGTGTAGGCCTATTTCCTTAAATTCCTTACATCAGATGCAGTCTGCAGATACTGCTAAGCATTGTCCACGATGGAATACGAGCAAAGTATGGAAGTTTGATAAGGGCGGGAACATACATATGGGATATAGTACAAACACTGACAACAGCAATAAAGAGAAGAAAGCCCCGTCCCGTTCAACGACTTGTCTACCATCAGTGAATGTCATGGAGCAAGCATCAGCCACCTCCTAGGTTAGGAATGGCTGTCTGAAGGGGAAGACAAGAGAAACTGCATAAATCTCATGCCACAAAATGCAGGCCTAAGCCAGGCTACAATGTAACGACCGCATTCACGCATGCAGATTTTCTCTTCCACAATAGCAGGAAGCGTAGGTCAATGTATAAATACGAGAATTTGTGGTCTGCAACTATAAAGCACACGACGTATGTCCGCGTTCTCTTTCACGACCCCTTCATTCAGAGATTCGCAGCAGAACGACACAACGGTAGCCCCACATCGTCCTCACAATAAATGTGTGATCCTCTTCAGGACACCATACGGATGAGCACGTGCGTAGCATGCAAGTGTTTAAAAGTCAGCCACCGGCGGCATGAAATCGGCGCAGAGGAATCACAATTTCCAATCAAGCAAAGCCTTCACGCTCACACCTAAGCTAAGCACACGACGATTTAGATCGCCATCTCTGTAGCTCACCTTGCGTCAAGCTGCGACGTGGCTATTTCAGGCAATTAGACTTCGATGAAAACACTGTTCTGGCTTGCGTGACCGCCCCGTTATAATCCCAAGCTCCGACTGCTTCACACGAGCACAGGGGGAGACGCACCAATAGTTGACGTCATACGCGGCAGGCGGGAGGGAGAGACCAGCAAAACGTGAAATGAGAAGGGGGGAAGAGGGGAGGGGAGTGACTGAGAAAGAGGGAGGGAGGAAATAAGGGCGAGGGAGGTGAAGGAGGGTAGAGGAACTGAAGATTGAGAGAAGGAGGAGACAGCAGGTGAGAGAGGGAGAAGGCAGAATTGCAAAGGACGACCTGATGCAGATGCGACAAGATGGGCAGGTAGGAGAGAGGGGAAAGAAGGGAAGGGGTGTGCAATGCACGTAAAGAAGGGAAACGATGGGGGTAATTATTTACACAATTCCTGCCGTAATAAAGATGATGCTCAGGTAAAAACGTGTATGTGTGTGTGTATGTGTGTGCGTGCGCGCGCGTGCGTGCGTGTGTGTGCATAACTCCGTGTGTGTGTGTGTGTGTGTGTGTGTGTGTGTGTGTACACGTTAGTGCATGTGTTTATGTGTGTGTGAGTGTGTGCCTGCCATTTTCATCCATATATAGCAGGCAGGGAAAAGGCACAGTCCGAGGCCTGTAGAACACTAAGGATGGGGGATGATGTCAAAGGGGAGGGGGGTGGAGAAGGAGGGGGTGAGAGGGAAGTGTCATGCAGGCTGTCAGGACCAAGGCAATAGAAGTCACAGCACAAGAGGGGGCGGGCTGCAGAAAGGAGGTTTGTCGACGTGGCGCAAGCAGGACGTTCCACGTGAGTGCCTGCCTGATGGATGGCGTCTTCATGCTCCTCCCCGTCCACGTCCCAGACACGACACACTCCCAGGCCTCATTCACACCACCACTCTTTCAGTTTCACGTAGTTCCTCTCTCACAGACGAGGTGCACCCAGAGAGTTGTCTTACACTGTCAATAATTTGCAATCTATCTCTCTCTCTCTGTCTCTCTCTGTCTCTCTCTCTCTGTCTCTCTCTCTCTCTCTCTCTCTCTCTCTCTCTCTCTCTCTCTCTCACACACACACACACACACACACACACACACACACACACACACGTATTATTACACCCACATGCCCTCGCGCTTCACGTAACGTAATTATTGCAATAGATCACTGGTGTGCACGCGCACATACATGCACAAGTGCACACACTTGCTAATGCACAGACATGACGATGTCCCATCGTTTTCACGCCTCTCGAATCGAGACTCCAATCACTGTTTTTAATCTAGTGTCACCGCATTCTCACGGCCTGAAACGCTCCTGACTAATCAATCACTAACTCATTTCCTTATAAGAAATGGGAACATGTCATTCGAAGCTGTTGAAAACAACAAGTTTGCGTGAAACACGTTGCTGCGGAAAGCGGTCAAGGTCACCAGCAGGGATTTGGAGGTCAGAGGTCAGGTGAGAGGTGATAACATTAATCATGTACACAGTGGTTAAAAACACCGCGACTTCAATAAGTCTGTCTTCTACTTGCAGACGGGACAAAGTAACGACACACAAGGCCACGTCTTCTTGGCATCAAGACCTTGTCTTGCAGCCCAAATGAAGGAGAAATGTCTGTA
>JAWQFJ010007447.1:25000-29369 GCA_034096865.1 Theodoxus fluviatilis
CAGAATATATTTACTAGATGATAACAGAACTTCATAAGTATTGTTCCATAAAGTGATGTACTGAAAATGACACCTGCAGCATGAAGACACACTAGGCACAAAGCAGACACCTTCATGCTACTTGCACATTTGAACATAGGATTGTAAGCATTGGCAATACACAATTTAACACAAACATACAAACTACAGCATTTTTGTGGTCTCTCAACATAGAGTTCACATTGGGTATTGTGGTCTGTTGATTTTATTGAGAATCAGCACACACACACACACACACACACACACACACACACACACACACACACATCATACACACACACCACGCACCCCTACCACACAAACACACACACACACACACATACACAAACACACCACACACACACACCCCCACCACCACCCCCCCACACACCCCCACCACCAGCCCCACCAAACACACCCCTCCCCCCCCCCCCCCCCACACACACCCACACCACACCCACATCACACACACTCACTCGCTCATTCTTGTAAAAGTGTTGAACAGAATATATTTACTAGATGATAACATAACTTCATAAGTATTGTCCCATAAAGTGATGTACTGAAAATGACACCTGCAGCATGAAGACACACTATATAGGCACAAAGCAGACACCTTCATGCTACTTGCACATTTGAACATAGGATTGTAAGCATTGGCAATACACAATTTAACACAAACTTACAAACTACAGCATTTTTGTGGTCTCTCAACATAGAGTTCACATTGGATATTGTGGTCTGTTGATTTTATTGAGAATCAGCACACACACACACACTCACACACACACACACACACATTATACACACACACACCACCCCCCCCCCACCACACACACACACACACACACACACACACACACACACACACACACACA
Organism: Theodoxus fluviatilis; assembly: GCA_034096865.1. Classification (NCBI taxonomy): domain Eukaryota; kingdom Metazoa; phylum Mollusca; class Gastropoda; order Cycloneritida; family Neritidae; genus Theodoxus; species Theodoxus fluviatilis. The sequence continues at coordinate 25,897 of JAWQFJ010007447.1, forward strand.
CACCAACCACCACCCCCACCACCACCCCCCCCCCCCCCCCCCCACACACACACACACCACACACATCACACACACTCACTCACTCATTCTTGTAAAAGTGTCATTATAAATATAATGATGACAGAGTAAACCAGATAGCACTTTATGAAGAACTTCTGTAGAACTATGGAACACCGTTTCGGGGCTGAAGACATGTTGTGTCATTATTACTTCAGTCACTTTCACACAACAGTAAAGTTATCAGTAGGTTCACAGCCAGGTGAGATGGATGGAAATACATGTTCTTCCCACTGTTGAAATGAGCATTCATTCCTCTGCCGATCCTGCAACTTTCAGCGCTGTTTGTAAAGTAACTGAGCGGGAAAAGTGATTTGACGTTGACCACTGTTTTCATAAGTAGGCGCGAAAATGGTGCCATTCTGCGCGCGACGCAAACACACGCGGCTTAGGGGAGACCGTTATGTTAAGTGTCAACCGTGTGCCGTATGCCGGAAGTAGCTCTCTGATATCGGAGGTTGTATCGCTCTCGTTGTTTTTTTGCGCCCATTTGGATTATATAGACAGATTGTGTGACCATCCATCTCGACGCTCGACAGTGGCGACGAGTAGAAGCGGCGAAGCGGCGAGAGTGGCGACGAGGACAAGCGTCTGGTTGCACACGCGAAACGCTGTTCAAAAAGGCGCCAAAAAAACAACGAGAGCGAAACAACCTCCGATATCAGAGAGCTACTTCCGGCATACGGCACACGGTTGACACTTAACATAACGGTCTCCCCTAAGCCGCGGCCGACGCAAACACGCTGAAAAATTCGCATTAAATAACGAATGTAATTCCCTACACAAGATCAACAAAAACAAAAAACATAGATATCGGATCCTTGTCCATTTCTCATGAAGTAGATGAGTTTTTTAAGTAAAAAAGACTATGTTCTTTTTTGTACTTGGCTTCGATAGGGATGAACCCATCGTTTTTTCAATGTGTCTCCGCTGTTGGACGGCCAATTGGACATGCTACTTACAAGTTTTAAAAAGTCCCTGGCGAAAACAGATTGCTAGAGCTAGAGCCTGTTCTTTATTTCAATTAAATTTGATCTCCTAGATGTACTGGCATTGCTACAATTTCGTACACAGCACGAGCGTACCATTTTCCACACCTCACACGATGTCGGATAGGTCGTGAAATGATGCAGAAATGGCTACGAAGCAGTCTCGTGTTTACTCCATGCAAGGGAAGTCACTCGCGCGCCAAATACGTCATCCTTACTAACCTCATAGTCCAGGGCCGGACCCAGGGGGGGGGGGGGCGGCCCCGGTTTTCTGCAACCCCCCCCCCCCCCCCCCCCTAGAAAAAGCATGTACCTTGGTTTGAGTTTTTTTGTTTTTGTTTTTTGTGTGTGTGTGTGTCTCCAAAAACAATGCTGCTCTTACCCCTCAAAACAAGGCCCAGAATGCACCAGATTGCACAGATTTTAACCGTTTTTCAAACAAATTCCGGGGGGGCATACCCCCCTAGTTTGCGCGCCTGCGTGGCCGGCGCGCGCTCGCGGCTTCGCCACGTCGCTGATTTGTCCCCCCCAACCAAAAAGGAACCCCCCCCCCCCCCCCCCCCCCACAACTCATTTGGTCCGGCCCTGTAGTCAGTATTGACTCTGGCACAGTCCGCAATGAATGCTTAATAGACTTGACCCTTCGCATTACAGCATTGCGCCAAAAATAGTTCGTTCTGATATTATTTTTTCTCTCCACTTTTTACAGAAACCATTCAGATGTCAAAACTTGTTTCTATTTCAACACAAACATTTTATTTTATCGAATAAACGCTTGTTTATTGCCTCAACAAAAGTAAGTTAAGAGTTTTGTGCGAAATAGTCTTGGAACCACTTTAACGGCGTGTGTCAGGGAGCAGATCGGCTATCCCACAAGTCTCTCGTGTGACCTTCATTTGCATATTTCGGATGAAAACCTTCCATCACGTGATGTCAACTTTCGCCGGTAGTCGAAATCTCTAGTGAACTATAATGCCCAACGTCCTGCCTACCCCCATCTCGATACGGTAATACAAACGCGTTCATATTTGCCTAAAAGTCGAACACTGTATAGATTAAAACAGATACTGTATCATTTTGCAAATCGAAAACCATGCACTCGTGGAGATGACAGCGATTAATGCAATTTTCTCTTTTGTGTGTGTGTGTGTGTGTGTGTGTGTGTGTGTGTGTGTGTGTGTGTGTGTGTGTGTGTGTGTGTGTGTGTGTGTGTGTGTGTGCGTGCGTGTGTGTGTTGAGACTACGAAACGATTGCATGGATCAGTTTTGATCATATTTCACACACACACTCACACACACACACACACACTCACACACACCCGCCAAGCGCGCACACACCACACACACACACAACAACACACACACACACAAACACCCACACCACACACACACACCACACCACACACACATAAACGAGAAAATTGGCATTCAATCGCTGTCATCCTCCACGAGTGTCAGTGGTTTCCGAATTGCAAAATGATAAGTATCTTTTTTTAATCTATACAGTGTTCGACTTTTAGAGCAAATATTAACGCGTTTGTATTACCGTATCGAGATGGTAAGGCAGGACTTTGGGCATTTGTTCACTAGAGACGACGCCTTCCGGCGAAAGTGTCTCTAGCCCAGTTGATATCACGTGATGGAAGGTTTGCGTCCGAAATATGCAAATGGAGGTCACACGAGAGGCTTGTGGGATAGCCGATCTGCTCCCTGACATACGCCGTTAAAGTAGTTCTAAGACTATTTCGCACAAAACTCATAAATTATGCTTGTTGAGGCAATAAACAAGCGTTTATTCGATAAAATAAAATGTTTGTGTTGAAATGGAAACAAGTTTTGACATCTGAATGATTTATGTAAAAAGTGGAGGGAATAAAATCAGAACGACTATTTTTGGCGCAATGTTGTAATGCGAAAGGTCAAGTCTTTTATGCATTCATTGCGAACTGTGTCAGAGTCATCTGACTACAGGGCCGGACCAAATGAGTTGTGGGGGTGGGGTTCCTTTTTGGTTGGGGGGACAAAATCAGCGAATTGGCGAAGCCACGAGCGCGCGCCTGCGAAGCAGGCGCGCAAACTAGGGGGGTCCGGGGGCATGCCCCCCCGGAAATTTTTGAAAAACGGTTAAAATCTGTGCAATCTGGTGCATTCTGGGCCTTGTTTTGAGGGGTAAGAGCAGCATTGTTTTTGGAGACACACACAAAAAATATTTAAAAAAAAAACTCAAACCAAGGTACATGCTTTTTCTAGGGGGGGGGTGGGGGGTTTTTCCGGAACCCCTGGAACCGCCCCCCTCCCCCCCCCCCCGGGTTCCGGCCCTGGCTATGAGGTTGTAGGATTACGTATTTGGCGCGCGAGTGACTTCCCTTGCATGGAGTAAACCGAGACTAGGCTTCGTAGCCATTTCTGCATCATTTCACGACCTAT
>JAWQFJ010007448.1:0-40616 GCA_034096865.1 Theodoxus fluviatilis
TGCCCAGCAATGGGCGGTGGGTTGTGCATAAACACCTGACCCAACAGAAAAAACTACTCACACTCAAACACGAAGAGCCAATCCGCAACAACCACTTGTTGATGCCCAAGGTGTCGTTGACATGACGAACCCGAACCTCACACAGTTAAAAGCGTGTGAACACAGTCACTGCACCAGCAGACCGCCCTCATAAAGTGAACCAAAGAGATACTCTTGGCAAACGCTACAGAGGTGGCAACCTTGCGGAGTACATGAGTCCGAGAGGCACCAGCAGAAGGATCAACAACACATTCTAGGGATACGACCTAGAAACGGAGAAGCAGAAAACCCATCCCACAGAGGAGGAAAGATCTGACTATGTGCAAAACAAACGAGAAAACAAGGAACTAGCCAGGTGATCCTGTGTTGGAAAGAAGCCAAGCAGAAAGGTTCAACAAGTGAACATTCGGATGGCCAATTCCCGAACGAGGTTGCACGAGAGTGCACGCAGAGAGATGAAGCTCGATGCGCTCCCCATCGGCCAGAGCCAGCAGATCAGGGAACCAGGAAGCTCCAGGCCAGAAAGGCGCGACCAGGATCATGCGAGGACGCTCCAGGGCGACCTTGGCCAACACCCTCGGAAGAAGCCGCGTGGGAGGGAAAGCGTAGACTTCCATGCCCGACCACGACCTAGCAAAGGCATCCCGCCCGAGAGCCTGTGGATCATGCATAGGGGAGAAGTAACACGGCAAACGCGTGTTGAACCGGGTGGCGAACAGATCCACCATCGGCTTGCCCCAGCGAAGCCACACCTGCTCTAGAGCCTGATGCGCTACAGTCCACTCTGTAGGCAGAACCTGATTCCTCCGGCTTAGGTGATCCGCCAGCACATTCAACTTTCCAGGAATGAATTCCGTGGAAATGGAAATGCCATGGGAATCAGCCCAAACCAGAATCTCCTCAGCTTTCAGAGACAACGACGTAGAAACTGTGCCTCCTTGATGCCTGAGATAACTCAGGCATGTGACATTGTCACCTGAGACTGTTACGTGCCGATTCCTCAAGACTGACAGTAACCCCTGGAGAGAGAGAAAAACTGCTTCCATCTCCAGAAAGTTGATGTGCAGCCGCGACTCGCTCTGAGACCACAGACCGGACACCGAGTCCGTGTCTGTGTGCCCACCCCAACCGTTCCTCGAAGCGTCTGTGAACAGATAGACGATAGGACCCTGGGGACGGATAGGGACAGAAGAATGGAGCCACGTCACGTCCATCCAACGCAAAGTGGCTTCCCGAAACCAGTCCCCCAGAACCACCATCTGATCAAAATCGGAGCAGTCGGAGACCCGGCTGGCAAGCTGCCTCTGAAGGGGTCGTTTGGCGACCCGTGCCAAAGGCAACAGGGTAGCCATCGACTCCATTGTGCCAAGCAAGGAGAGAAGAGCACGATAGGGAGCGCTCTCCACACCACGTGAGAGAGTAGGTCTGACAACGACCGCAACCTGTCCGCGGACGGACGGACAGAGAAGGCGAGAGTGTCGAACTGCATGCCGAGGTACTGGAATGAAGTCGACGGAAGGAAGTCAGACTTTTTCAACAAGAAGTTGAAACCAAGGCCCTGTGCAAGTTGGACCACCGTTTCCGTGTCCTGGGCACACTGCCGAGACGAACGATGTAAAATCAACCAATCGTCCAGGTACATCCGCAAACGCACTCCCCTGCCCCTCACCAACATCGCCAACTGTTTGGTGATCTTGGTGAAAATGAAAGGGGCAGTAGACAGACCGAAAGGCAGGGAAACGAATTGAAAAACCCGGTCTCCCCAGACGAAACGCAGATACTTCCACATGTCCGGATGCATCGAGACATGGAAGTACGCATCCTGCAGGTCCAATGACGTGGCACAATCGCCAGGGCGAATTGCATCACGCACCGACCTGGAAGACTCCATCTTAAAAGGCATCTCGCGAACAGACTTGTTCAACCGCGAGAGGTCTAGAACCGGGCGAAACCCACCGGAATGTTTCGCAACCGCGAAAATTCTGGAGTAAAACCCCGGTGAGGCAAGAGACACCTCCTGAACAACCTGCTTGACCAGCAGAGAAGCGACTTCCTTGTCCAACACCTTCACCTTCTCAGGGTGAAAGGGTTTAGGAAAAGCAAGAGCTCACTTGACAGACGCGGAAGGAGTCGTGAACGGAATTTTATATACGTCCAGCACCTCCCTCAGAATAGCGCCTGTCGTGATACTTGTCGACGCCCACACAGACGGCATAAGCCCGTTTGCAGTGTGGCGTGTGACCGCGTAGGTCGAAGGACAAAGGTCCGCGCGGCAGATGTCTGGGATCGGTCGGGGGGTCACCAAATGAAAGGAGGGCCGCGCATCGAGCCGCGCACCAACAGCCTGTTTCCTCAGCGGCGGAAGAGTCCACTACAGACAGAGGTGTAGGATAGGGAGCTCTTGTTGGTCGACCGACCCCGAGCGTCCCACCCGCGATCTTCCGCAGACCGCATGGGAGGACCAGGGTCCCGAGAACCGATGCGTGACCGAGGGGGGGCACTCGCGGGCTCTGATGCGCGGTGCGTGCGTAGACTCGACCTCCCCGGCAGGGAGAAAACGGGCAGTCGACGACACGCGGGGCCACAAGAAGGAGAAGACAGACCCACGACCGTCGACCGTGACGTCGGCACTGGGTTTTTTTCCTCTTGACCATGAGGCCGGGAGTCGAGGCGGGGCCGGGCGCCAGTGTGAGTGGCAGCAGAAAGTGAGGGCGGCGTGTGGCATCACCAGACCGCAAGGCAGTGCTTGCTGAATGGTCGGGGAGCCGTCGCGTGCTGCCGTGAAGCGACCACACGCGCGCGTAGAAATACGACCTCTAGACGGAGCGTGAGGTAAGGGCGCCGAGCCCCGCCCTGCTCGACCAGGGCAGGAAAGCGCGGGGCGCGGGGTCACAGGGGAGTGCACTGGGAAGGGAGGCGGCGCGCCTCAGCGTCGTGCACCCAAACAGGCGACCGTGGCGGAACTGGCTGTGTGCAGCGCTCATGCGTAAGGCCATTCACCGGACCTACAAAGAAAGCTCGACCTTGCGGTTGTGCGTTGCGAGCGAGCGGTGGAGATGTGTCAGCCGCTCCGCCGCTGCTCAACCTGGATGCGGGTGGCTGCATGTGTAGGAGACAGTGGCACGGGACAGGGAAGCGCACGCTCAAACCGGTGCCAAGCAAGTGGTCAGCTGGATGGCCCACGGGGGAGCTCGCTTGTTTTCTGACCCTGAGCCTAAACCAGCAAGCATCGTGGGGGGGGGGGGGACCATTGCGGGGGTAATGGATGCCCGAGCGGCCTGCGGAGGGAGGAGTGCATGGGAAGGGAGGCGGCACGCTCAACTTACGGAGCCAAGACAGTTGTCAGCTGGATGCCGGGAAGCTCCGCTCTGCCCTGGCTCCTAACCGCAAGACTCGACCTTGCGGGGAGGCGCGGTGGGATGCGGGCCAACCGGCAAGCTCGACCCTTGCGGGAGCGCGGTGGGAGGGCCTAACCGGCCAGGGCTCGACCATTGCGGAGCGCAGCGGTGGGGATGCGCATTAACCGCAACGCTCGACACTTGCGGGAGCGCCCCCGGTGGGAGGAGTGCACACGGGAAGTGAGGCGGCACGCTCTAGACCGGACCAAGCAGGGACCAGCTGGATGGCCGGGAGCTCCGCTCTGCCTGGTACTAACGCGCTTAGCCTCAAGGAGACCGCGGGGTGAGCGCCAGGGACCAAAGGTGCTTCCGTCAGGAAAGAGCCCCATCGCGCCATCTAGTTTTTTCTAATCCGAGGGCGCGGGGAACTGGCCAGACAACTGCCGCGTGCAGCAGCGATACGTACCAGCACCGAGCCGACCTGCTCGCAACGCCGTGCCCCAGGACGTCCAGGAACTCACAAATCCAGGCAAGGCAGTGTCCCGACCTGACCAGGCTGACCGACGACAGCCGGGCACGCGGTGCGCAGGGTTGTTTCACGTAGTGCAACAAGGCTGAAAGCACAAACAAAACGGTGGTGCTGACCATGCGACGGAAAGCAAAAACAGAAGGACGGAGGAATGACAGCATGACTGCACTCGTCCCACATGGCACTGGGACAGGGAAGGAGCGGGGCCATGTAAACCAACCCCCCGCTCGCCTCCCACCCACCGCAGCAGAGATAGAGCACGAATGCCAGGCCCAGCACAGCGCTCCTACTCAGTCCTAGCTGACCATGCGTGTTGGGCCTAACTACCACAGCGTTGCCATAGACCGCGACTCCGCAGCGCCACCTATCAGACAGGACAACGCGCGCGGAAACACGTCTAAGCCCGACTGTGCTGACGACGTGAGCTCAAGGAGAGGACATGATTCACTTTTCAGACGTCAGAAACGACCAGCTCTCTATCTGATCCTCCTGCGTCTAGAATATCCTACCTCCGCTCTCTCCAATGTCGCTGCCCCCAGGCAGTGGCGACGTTCAGAGTGCGCACCCCACGCCAGCGTGAAGGACGGGACGGCACCTTATATGGCTCATGGCACTCAGGCGCCCCGGCCAGATCGCACGCCGGCACTAGCGCACAAGAGAGGTAACAACAGGGAACGCACGAAGTTACAACCCCCGATAAACACAGAGAAGGGCGATAGCCCGCAAAATCTGCCTATGCGCGCAGACGACGGCGACGGCAAACACGCCGGCCCTATCGCCCCAAGGCGGAGCTGAGAAGCTGCAAGCAAAGACGCGAACGCCCAAGTCCATAACCAAACAACGGTGTTAGACCCGGCAGACCCGCCACCCCAGACCATCACCAGCCGTATACGAGCAATCACGCCGGAATACAGCCGCAGAGTACACGTGTCGAAAACAGTACCGAATGTGGTGGTGACATACACTCGGAGCAGTAGACATGTAGCTGCGAGAACGACTAAAAATTCGGCAGCGTCCGACCTGACGTCAGCAGGAACAACCCGCGGGACACACACGAAACGACCACTGCGCGTGCCTATGCACAAATGCATAACGCATGACAAGGCAAACGAAGGCGAATCAATACACCATGCCTTGTCGTCGCACCACAGGGACGATGCAACTACTCCGCCAACACTTGATGACAGCACCCGAGAACTTAGCGCTTGACAGCTAAACGTTCCAAGCGCTAAATATCCGACATGCTCTAAATCGCCACGCAAACACACACACAATGCGTCAAGACTAGCGACTACCGCGGCAGCGCTGTCTTATCCGCACACATCTTAACCGAGGCGGGAGAAAAAGGCGCGAAAACGAAGAGCGCGCGTGTGAGCAGCGTCAGAGACACCGCACTAATAGCTGGCTCGCACAGATGGCTCGCATAAAACCTCCCGGACGTCGGAGTAAAAGGGAACAAGAACCACACCCGTTGAGCAAGCCGGTAACAAGACCAAGCAAACCGCGTGTCGTCAGCTTAGAACTGAAGAGCAATGCGAACGTAGTAAGCGACGCAGCCACAGCAACTCACTACAAAGCCTCCAGCTGCGTGCAACTCCAAAAAACCAAAGTCGACTACGCCATGAACGCCACAGCGTCAAAAAACAGACGCAGAAGCAAAGCCGGCAATGCCGTCAGCTTCCCTTGAACTCACTCCGCGAAGGGCGACTTGCAAAACCTCTACACTACTACAAGGTAGGCGAGGATAATGCCGCTGCACGAAGTAATCCACGTGCCAAGCGAAACGCGGACAGCAGTTTCGAAAATGTCAACAGGAGAACGGCGTTGTGCTGACGAGTCTGACTCCAGCGCCTTATTATAGACTAGTAGCGATCATTCCTTGTGGCAGTGGGAGTTCTACCCTCCCCTTTGCTGACTGTGCTCTCCTGCCTATGTCTAAAGAGCAGTTCGGAACTTGGCGCGGGGCAGGCGTCACGTGTGTGTAAGATTTTTTGCAAAATCTCTTTTCGAGGTTCAAAAGAGTCATATATATCACTGGTTGTTCTACTGTCATGTATGGTTGGAATAACGGATTCAATTTGTCTACATCTCTATCACTGTCCGCAAAGGACAGGCAGAGCAAAATTTTACCCCCCCCCCCCCATATTAGCCTCCACTAAGTTTCTGAATTGCAATGAGTTTGACATCTTGCATTGATCTACCAGTTTGGGTAGTCTTTGTATCACTTTTCCATGCTTGTGAGTTAGTTCATTTAGCTTCTTTCTAGTGCCTCAGCTCGTGCATTGTTCTTTTATGTAGCATGGCCCTTAATGGTGTGAGTTAGAGCAAGAATGTGAGCAAGTGAGAGAGATGGTACTCTTGGCCAAATGATCTACGCCCAAATTCACAACTGCTCTCTCTCTTCTGTTGCTCTCTCCTCTCTCTCGTGTGCTCCATCGTCCTGCTCTTCTCTCGTTGCTCTCTCGTCTCTCTAGTGCCTGCTTCTCCTCTCCTCTCTGTGCTGCTCTCATCATTGTGCTTCTCTACTCTGTGCTCTCTCGCTCTTCAGGTGCTCTCTCCTCTCGTGGTGCGACTCTCCTTCTCTAGCCTAGTCTGGCCTCAAGTCACTACATCCGATACATGTACAGCTCATTCAGATCGACTGTAAGCTACTCTACAATCATCTCAATCATCAATCTATCTCCCTCCGAAGAAAGGTCAAAGAGATCTCATCTCAGAATGACATCTAGACACAAAGAGTTCATCAAAGAATTACTAAAAAATACACTAACAAATCATAATCGCCTCAATCTCTCTCTCATCTCATGTCCTCAAATCTACTCCCTGTTCGTGCTTCTTCTCTCTGTGCTCATACTATGTGGCTGCCGCTACTCTCCTCGCTGTCGCTCTCTATGTGATGCGCTTCTCTCGTCTCTGCGCTCCTTCTCTATGCTGTATGCTCTCTCATGTCGTACGCTCTCTCTGCGTACACATCTCACTCTCCTTCTCTACGCTTTTCACTTAAGCTCTCTCATCAACACCACCAGCATACAAAAAGAAAACGATCCAGACCGTACAGTCGAGATGCAGGAGTCTCTCTTCTCTCTCAATCCTCAGTCTCTCTCTCTCTCTCTCTCTCTCTCTCTCTCTCTCTCATGGTCATGAACACTTTCTTGTTTTGTGCTGATATTTGCAAATTATATATGGTTATGCAGTTTATTTTTCAAGTTCAACTGAAGACGTCAAGTGTTGATAGTGAAAATGTTTACTCCTTTGCAGAGTGTTCTCAAGGTGATAACAGTCCACAACCCAGGAATAGCAAAAGACCAGTATGTATGAATTGTCCCCTGTTCACTCATACTGTTATAGCTTTTGTGCATTTTCACATATGTATAAGGAGATGGAATAAGTATCTGATGATTGTTCAAACACTAATTCCTTGATATGACATAATTATGTGACCTTGCACCGCAGAGTTTTGGCAGTTTGCTCCAACCACCTCAGCTGGAGTGTAATTGATGAACAGAGTCACTGTGGACTTCATTGAGACAAAAATACATGGCAGAGGCAGCAGAGGATATTTTATCTTACTTGTCTCTGTGCCACTTCAACGAGGTAAAAACAGAAGTTTTTGCACGGGGCCACAGCTCACGTTTGTGGGATGCCATTGGCAGACGACTTCTCAGGTCGTCTGCTTCTAACTTCCAGTCAGCGCACTGACCGCGGTTTAGGCTCTGGAGGGGGGTCTGATAATTGCCGGCCTCAGTGCCGGAACACAAGCGCAGGAATCGGGTCATTCCTGAATTGTGTCCAAGGGAGGACTGGCATCAACCCATGCTGCCAAGATTTTTATACTTGCCGTATGTATATTATATTGTGTTACTGGCTCTTTATTAAGAAAGAATATTGGATGTTGCGTTAATCTTTGGTTACTATGCTTTCTTAATAAAGATGCCCATTTTCTCTCTTGAATCAAGTGTGCGGTGGTCTTGTGCAAAAAAGGATTTGTGTGAAAGAATGCAACACAAATATTTTTATGCATGCCTGTTGTTTTTCTTCTGGAAACTTGATCCTCTTCGGACCTCTGTACAGCTAGCTCTGTGAATATGGGTAAGAGTAGACTACCACATCTCACTACAAATAACTAGTCTTGTCTTCTTCTTACTCTGACCTGCTCCAGTGATATTGATGTTCAATTATCTTACATATCCTACAAATGCTGATTGCCTGCAACATTTCTTTGATTGATTGCTCATTCATTTATTTGTTTAGTCATTTATTCACTTCACTTGGCAGCTGCACCTTCACCATGTGCATTTCTTACAATCCCTCTGTTTCAGTCATATTCCACCAGTTTTGTATGTTCTGACATGCTCTTATGGCATCCCCTGCAGGCAACAAACCAGAAATGTTGTTTTTTCTTTTCTTCTTTTCTGATAAGAAGGAAAATGTGGTGACATGTTTAGTGGGAAAGGTAGGTCACTAATTTCATTTACTGGAGAGATTATGTGTTCATTTGTTGACATCATTGAATTTGCTTTACTTTGCAGTCAGAGGCCTATGTCTGGATACAATCATGAATATGGAGGTAAGGATAGCAGCTGATAATGAAAGTATTGAACGCTTCTATTTGAATGGCTTGGAGTCTGTTTCACATAACCAAGACTGCAGCTTAATGCAGACATGACTGTTGCTGTCATGGCTGCCAAAAGGTACCATGCAACACAAGGTTCAGCTTACTTTGCTGTCTGGAATCCATTAAAGCATACAACAGCCTTTTTTTGTCAACACTGGTTAAAGCCGCACCTGAAATAAGGCATACACTAATCCACAGGTTCTGTGTTGCTAGAACTAAACACTGAATCACTGTCACTGAAACTTTTCAGTGTTGCTGTCAGTGAAACTGCTTAGCTATCACCAGAACCTATGTGTGTTGCTATCACCAGAGCCTTTGTGTGTTGCTGTCACCAGGGCCCATATCCAGAACGGCGAGTTATTTTAACCCTGATTTATCTCTCAACTCAGACGATTCCAACTGTCTGTTCTGCTCTCCCTTGGCTGGAAACCAGTATATATAGCAAAGCGCAAGCTAGGATCCTCTGACGAGCGTACCTTATCTAACCGATCAAGATAACCCGGGTTTAGGGGATAAATCGAGTGTTAAAAAGATAAATCACCGTTCTGGATACGGGCCCAGAGCCTTTGTGTGTTGCTGTCTCCAGAGCCTTTGTGTGTTGCTGTCTCCAGAGCCTTTGTGTGTTGCTGTCACCAGAGCCTTTGTGTGTTGCTGTCACCAGAGCCTTTGTGTGTTGCTGTCACCAGAGCCTTTGTGTGTTGCTTTCACCTAGCCTGTGTGTGTTGCTTTCACCTAGCCTGTGTGTGTTGCTGTCACTAAAGCCTTTGTGTGTTGCTTTCACCTAGCCTGTGTGTGTTGCTTTCACCTAGCCTGTGTGTGTTGCTGTCACTAAAGCCTTTGTGTGTTGCTATCACCAGAGCCTTTGTGTGTTGCTTTCACCTAGCCTGTGTGTGTTGCTGTCACCAGAGCCTTTGTGTGTTGCTTTCACCTAGCCTGTGTGTGTTGCTTTCACCTAGCCTGTGTGTGTTGCTGTCACTAAAGCCTTTGTGTGTTGCTATCACCAGAGCCTTTCTGAGTAGCTGTCACTAAAACCTTTGTGTGTTGCTGTCACCACAGCTTTTGTGTGTTGCATTCTTCAAAACATGTGCATGTTGCTGTCAACAAAGCTTTTGTGTGTTACTGTCTCGAAAGCCTTTGTGAGTTGCAGACACCAAAGCCTTTGTGTGTTGCTGTCACCTAAGCCTTTGTGTGTATTGCTTTCACTAAAGCCTTTTTCTGTAGTACTGTCATCAAAACCTTCATGTGTTCTAGTCACCAAAAACCTTTCACCACCGTATCCTTGAGTGTTGCAGTCACAAAAGCCTTTTTTCTGTTGCCAAAGTCTGTCTGTAATGCTGTCACCAAAGGCTCTGTGTGGTTTGCTGTCACCAAACCTGTTCTGCGTTTCTGTCACCAGAGCGTTGCTGTCACTTAAGCCTTGCTGTCTTACTGTCACCAAAGCCTTTGTGTGTGTTGCTGTCACCGAATCCTTTCTGTGTTTCTGTCACCTGAGCTTTGCTGTCACCCAACCCTTTGTGTGTGTTGCTGTCACCAAATCCATTCTGTGCTTCTGTCACTTGAACCTTGCTATCACCTAATTGCTGTGTTGCTGTCACCAAAGACTTTGTGTGTGTTGCTGTTGCCAAACCCTTTCTGTGTTTCTGTCACTTGAGCCTTGCTGTGTTGCTGTCACCAAAACTGTTGTGTGTGTTGCTGTTGCCAAACTCTTTCACTAGTTACAGTGTTTCTGTCACCTGAGCCTTGCTGTCACCTTAGCCTTGTTGTCACCAAAGTATGTGTGTGTTGCTGTTGCCAAACTCTGTGTTTCTGTTACCTGAGCCTTGCTGTCACCTTAACCTTATTGTGTTACTGTCCCTAAAGTCTTGTGTTGCTGTTGTCAAACCCTTTCTATGTTTCTGTTACCTGAGCCTTGCTGTCACCTTAGCCTTGCTGTCACCTTAGCCTTGCTGTGTTGCCATTAGCAAAACCATTGTGTGTTGCTGTTGCCAAACCCTTTCTGTGTTTCCGTCACCTGAGCCTTGCTGTCACTCTCACCTTAGCCTTGTTGTGTTACTGTCACCAAAGTCAGTGCGTTTGCTGTATGCCAAACCCTTTCTGTGTTTCTGTCATCTGAGCCTTGCTGTCACCAAAACCATTGTATGTGTTGCTGTTGCCAAACCCTTTCTGTGTTTCTGTCATCTGAGCCTTGCTGTCACCAAAACCATTGTATGTGTTGCTGTTGCCAAACCCTTTCTGTGTTTCTGTTGCCTTAGTCTTGCTGTGTTGCCATCACCAAAACTGTTGTGTGTGTTACGGTTGCCAAACCCTTTCTGTGTCTCTGTTGCCTTGCTGTCACCATAGCTTTGTTGGGTTACTGTCGCCAAAGTCTGTGTGTGTTGATGTTGCCAAACCCTTTCTGTGTGTCTGTCACCTGAGCCTTGCTGTCACCTCAGCCTGCTTTGTTGCTGTCACCAAAGCTTTTGCATGAGTTGCTGTTGCCAAAGCTTTTGTGTGCTGCTGTTTAGCTTTTGGCAGAATTCCCGCGGTCATTAAAAACAAGAAAAAGTTTTGTAATGTACAAAATAGTTTTCAAGGGCCTTGAAAAGTATTTTAATTTTGGCTAAAACTGAAAAGTAATGGAAAAGTTGTGAAATTTCTTTATCAGCCAAATTTTTTAAATCATTGTGCTTATTGGCTTGCAAGTGATCACTTTCTGTCAAATGTGCAGAGTTGCTTCTCTCGACTGGACACACCATCATTGAGTTGGAGAAGCAAAGGCCAAGTTCCTCTGTCTGTTATTACGAACAGGAGAAGCCAGGTTCCTCTCTCTAGCAGTGCAAAACAATTGCAAATTTTTACAGATTTGTGTGAGAAAATGTCATTACATTTTTTTTAAGTCATGAAAAGTTTTGAAATTTGTTTCTTGAAAGTCTGCAGGAACCCTCTTTTGAGTGTTGCTGTCATAAAAGCCTTTTTTGGTGCCCTCATCAGACCCTTTGAGTATCGATGTCACTAAAGTCTTTACCGCTGTCACCAAAATCTTTGTGTACTGTTCTTAGTAAAGCCTTATTGTGTTGCTATCACCAAAGCTTTCTATGCTTGTCTCATGGTAGCTTTTCAGCATTGCATTTGAAACTGTTCCTTCTTTGCAGTCAGGAGAAGGGTGCAAGAAGTTGAGGGGGCACTGGACATTGTTGCCCTCTACAGCACCTTCCCCCCCACCAAGCATGTCCCCTCCTCGCTGAGAATGGATGTTGGCAGCGCTGATGTGAGTGTTGTTCAGCTCTCTGTAGATTTGCGTTGCCAGCCATTTGCCATGAAAATATCTCATGACTTGCTGAAAATGAAGCATTTCAGTGCTTGTTTCAGAACTATGTAGATAGGGTTGTCATTGCTTGGGTGGTGGTGGGTTGATTGGTTTTTTTCTCTTTTGAAAGTTAGTAAGTGATGACCTTTTTTATACATTGTTCATGACAGGTGAAAGCAATAAAGGAATGAATGTATTAGGTTAAAATAAGATAAAACTGCATTTCTGTCTATTCAAGTGATCTGCATGCTATACACAGTGTGATAGCTGTGTAAAGCATGTGGCAAAATTGTGATTAAAGATCTCGCTTCCGCTGGAATTTAGATTTGTTTTTTCTACTGTGATAATTCTGCTAACTTCATGAACATGATTTTCTTTTGGCCTTTAATTGACTTTTTTCATATCTGAATGTAAAGATGGGGGGACAAAAGCCGGTGGTTGAGGTTCCAGCGGTGAGGAGCTCGAGGCTTGATGGTAGAAGGGCGCAGGTATGAGACGAGTCTTTTTTTTATAGCTGCTTTCCACAACTTAATTAACCCATGGGTACAGGAGCTGCTGGCTGGTCCGAGGCCCAATGATAATGGCCTGGACCAACCCAAGACCGTGGTGGCAGTGGTCTCTCTAGACCGTGGTGGCAGTGGTCTCCCTTGCCTTGTGTGCCGTTCCCCCCTTAAGAAAGGAATGCACGGACCTCACAGAAGCCAGGGTGTAGATTATTTCCCAGATCCTAACCCTGGTTCCTGGGCTGTGCTTCCATTTGGCAGAAAAGAGAGATTACTTAATTTAACTTACTTTGAAATGACTTCTTATAAATGTTGCCTCATTCAGCATAACACAGTGAATTGAATGAATCATATGCCGTTGCAAGCTTGAGGGAAAACATCAGATTTATAGTCAAAATGTTACAATTCAGATGCCAGAGTGGGAGAATGGCTCACTAGCCAGGGGTCACGCTAATGTAAGAAGTGACTGACAGGGCAGCTGCACCAACAATCAGACCACAGCAGAGGAGGGGATGCAGAGCGGTCATGTGGTCAGCTTGCCTTACAGAAAGGATGGGGAAAGGGGGGTTGGAGAGAGGTCTGACACACAGGATTGTGGTTTGGGAAGAGACAGAAGCAGGAATATTGGTGATTATTGTAACCTGACCAACCCAAATGTTTATCTGCCAACCCTAAACTGTTTTCCCTGTCATAAAAAAAGAAAGATTAATAAACAACTGTGAAAGCAAACTGCTTGCTGTCCCATCTTCCCTGCCCTATGATCACTAAGGGAATCCACTATTATTAAAGTGTTTTGAGTGAAAGAAAAATTCTATCTGGCCTCTTCTCAAGAGAAAAAGAAAAAAGTTCAGGCTACCCTACCCTACCACATTTTTTTTCCCCTCCATCCCCCCCCCCCCCCCCCCCTTTTCCCCCTTATGCAACTAGTTTAAATTAATGCACCTTTCTAGTGAGAAAAGCTTATCAGGTGTTGAATGTTGCATTCATATCGATGTGGAAGATTGTTATCGTATGTGACTGGCATGTGGTGTTATTTTCTTTTGACCTTTTGTTGACTTCCTTAATATCTGATTATCTCCTCTATAAAGCCATCTTTACTGTTATCTCAGTGTTCATAACAAGACACAACATTTTTCTGAAACTGATTTTAATATGTGAATAGATATTAAGGGAATCATCCTTTCAAGCAGAAATTTATTGAACTAAGTGACAGGTCTAAACGATCAAACCTTGTCCAAATACCCCCGGTAGCCTCTTTGGCTGCTTGGGTCTGTCCCTGGCTGAGCTACTGAAGCAGGCCCTGAAAGTCCAGCAACCAGGGGTTCCAACTGAGGAGGGAAGCATCAAGCAGCTCTGGCCACATGTCAAACTCAAGCCATGGGAACATTAACCCATGCCCAGACATAGACATTGAGGTTGTCATTGCCTCACTTCTTTATCACAGACTTGCCTTGATGCATGCTTGAATGCAGGTCCGGGCATCCAGGCTGGAAAAGATTTCCTGCTTGAAAGTGTGCTTAAGCATTACAGCTAATGAAGGTCCATTGAAGAAGGCAACCTATTGTTTGTAAATATTTTGTACATATTTATCAAGTGTACAACAGATGCACAAAATGCTGCCCATCCCTTTCCACTACCTTTTTATGCATTAGGATTGCCATAGCAATGAAAGCTGAAAATGAGTGAACACAAACTATTACATCAGGTATAGAAAAAAGGAACAAATTTAACAACAGGGCATTTTAATGGGTTTTTTTCCTTTTGAGTAGACATACATGATTCATCTGTCTGAATTACAAAAGAACTTTGTGCGAAGTGCAAAGCCATTTGTGTGGCCAGTGCTGCTGGGCGTCCTGTTACTGCCCCCTTTACCCCCTAGAGTCTGGAAATTTCCAGGCACAGAATTGGTTCTGCGCATGCTCCAATCCCCCTTCACTCTCGAACAACTGAATGTTATCACTCCTTCCTCAAGATTGAGTGGGACAGACGACTTGCTTTGCCTTCCCCCTCCCACCGAGTATGGCCATTCGCAAATGCAGATCTGTTTCTTGGCTTCTTTTTTGCGTGCCCTTCGATATCAATTAATTGCGACCCGCATAACATTCACATAGACACCTTCCATGATTCTTGTGTTTTTCTCTTGTGCAGCCCCACTGCCTGTTCCTGACAGTGACTGGAGTGTTCAGAGAGAGTAAGTACGACAGTTCATATGTTGAATTCTAGTGCAGATATGAGCCATAGGCTGTTTGAGACAAACGCTTGATTTTTAACTATTTATTTTATTTTTCATGTCAAGGAATGTTTTTGTTTTATGTAACTAGATTTGTTGCAAGCCTCTAGTGAGAGAAAGCCTTGTCAGGTGTTGAATGCTACATTTATATAGGTATGAAAGAATGCTATCATGTGTGACTGGACTTGTGATTTGGTGTTATTTGTGACTGGAAATGCATTGTGTGGTGTATTTTTTGCCTGGAGATGCAGTTTTAACATACAGAGCTGAAATTTTGCAAGAAACAGGAAAAATGTGGGACTATAGGTGGGGACTGAACCTGCCACCTTTTGGTTACCAGCCTCATGAGGTAGCATGGTCTGTGTTTATTTCTCCTGTCTGCACTGATCTGTATTAGAGGCTGCTGAGCTGTTGCCCGTCTTCTCCGGGAGAAGTTTCAGGAATGACCCAATTCCTGCGCGTGGGTTCTGGCCAGAGTATGGGAATTGGCCCGACCCCCCTCTAGAACTAAAACCCGCGGTCAGCGCACTACCGGAAGTAAGAAGCAGACTGCCCAAGAGATCGTCTGCTACTGGCATCGAACAACCTTACGCTGTGGCCCTGTGCAAAAATTTTGTTTGTGTTGCATTCTTACACACAAATCCTTTTTTGCACAAAACCACAGCACACCTGATAGAGAGAGAAAATGGGCATCTTTATTAAGAAGACATAGTAACCTTATTGACACCAACATCCAATCGTCTTTCTTAATAAAGAGCCAGTTCCACAAATCATATGCATGTGGCAAGTATATGTTCATGGCAACATGCATCAGAACATAAAATTATTATTGCATATATAAAACGACTTTCCACAAATCATATGCATGTGGCAAGTATATGTTCATGGCAACATGCATCAGAACATAAAAATATTATTTCATATATAAAACGACTGAAGTTGTAAAAAGGTACACGTCACATTGCAGAATTTCATCTTCCACAACCGATTTTACATACCTAGAAATACATAAAAAATTTGTGACCCTGGTTATGTCCCTTGTTCTGCTCTCCGCGTTACTTGTCCTAGTGGTTTGACATCTCCCCAATGCACAAATTTAATTTCCATCCCACCATTACATATAACTAATCTTATGATGCCTGTTTGTTTTGTGTGGGCTGACCGCCACAGCTATATGGAGTTACTGACGACATATAGCAGCCCCACACAATCTAGAGAGAAAAATTAAATAATTAACACAAAAGAAAAAGGAAAAAGACAACAACAAAAAAACCAACAACAAAAGACCAAAAAAAACAAAAACAAAAACCAAACACATATTCCTTGACACGATAGTCTAAGTTATGTACAACACCTTCCCAGACTAATAGGTGAAAGATGGAGTGCGGAGGTATCGTTTGAATGCATCGGATTTCCACCTCCCCCAAACTCGAATCTGCGCCTCGGAAGCGCCCCGCATGGCGCAGTGTGAAGCTGCCCCTATGCGGAAGCTGTGTGAGTTGAATCTGTCGGCATGGATATTTGCTTTAGACAGCAGAAATTTGAGTGTGGAGACGAAGACACTACGCGAGATGGCTTTGCCTTGGCAGCGAAACAAGGGACCAACCCCATTTCCACGCAGACTTAGATACTGCTTCAACGCTAGCACAGCACAAAAACGTCTATCTCCTGCGGATTGTTGGACCACCGCTGACTGGGTTCTGCCCCCCGCGTGTTTGGCTGAGCGGAAAGTAATGGACAACTTATCCGAGCCGAACGTTACATCTGCGAGACTGAGGTTGTGCTCGGATTCCGTCATCTCCCCTACTCTCAGAAATGCATGGAAGGCCAGTAGAAACATAGCCCCGAAAAGAGCTTGGAGGTAGTGTGTACCCAAGTATCGTGACGCCCCGAGTACCAGTGTCTGTAGGATTGGTTCAGAAATCGGCATGCGATTATCCAATTGAGGTTTTAGTTTTCTCATAGCTTGGAGCATCTTCCTAATGATGAAGGAGTCTGATGGGTCTCTGGTCGCCGCTAGTTTGTGGACATAGCCGATTGCTGATACGGCTGATGCTACTGTGGCTGGAGCATACCCCTTCTCGTGCATATGCGATATGTACAGAAATAGGACATACTCATCCACTGGTAAGTCCTGCGGAAATCCGCGCTCCTGCGCAAAGTTCCTAAATGCTGCCCAAGTTCGTTGGTATGCGGCTCTTGTGGACCTGCTCAACGCCCCCGCCAGAAGTTGCTGTCCTACGTTGAACAATCTAGAAAGTTCGGCAGACTGGGGATGGGTGTTGGATCTTTGTCCGCCTGAGGATGGAGTGAGTGAAAAATGTCCATCTGCAAACGAGAGAGAGCATCTGCCGTACGATTCCGTTTTCCTGGAATGTGTCTCGCCTGGCACAAGACATTATTTTTCAACGTTGCTCTGACAAAACGGCGCACCAGTGCCATAACCAGCTTCTCTTTAGATGTCAGTTTGTTGAGGACCCACACCAGGGCTGCATTGTCTGTGTGAATGATAACTATTTTGTTCCTTAAGAGGTCCCCCCCAGACTTCGATGGCCAGGACGATCGGCAAAAGCTCCAAGAGAGTGATATTTTGTACTCCCCACCACTCTGACCACTTTCCGACCAACCAATGAGAATGGTATACGGCTGCATAACCCAAACCCTGCGCTGCGTCAGTGTGTATATGTTCAGCTAACGGGGAGAGGAACAACTCATCCCTGAACAAAGATTTGCCATTGAATTGGTCCAGGAAGTCTGAAAAAAACTTGGAGATCCTTCTTTGTTTCCAGGGTCAAGCGAACATGATGATGGGATTGTTTCAAGCCTATAGTCAAGTCAATCAGTCTGCGAATGAACGCCCTACCCGGCACAATGACTGCACAAGCAAAATTTAGGACCCCGATCAGGGATTGGAGTTCCTTGAGGGTGGCCTTTGACCTCCCCAACAGGTTAGAGATTTCCCGGCGGCACTTTGCTAGTTTGTCTATGGGTAACCTGATCTCAGTCTGGACTGAATCAATCTCGTAACCGAGGAATGTTATGACTTTGGTAGGTTGTACTGTTTTCTCGGGCGCCATGGGGACATTGATATCGTTGCACATCTCCAGGAACTTGCTAAGATCTAGCTCACAACCTGTCCGAGAACGGTTGACAAAAAAAAAATTATCTAGGATATGCACCATATTCCTGATTCCACACTTAGCTTTTGCTGCCCATTGCAGGGCTGCACTGAAGGTCTAAAAAATTTGGCAAGAGGAAGCACACCCCATCTGCAGACACTTGTCATAGAAAAATAGCCCTTCCCACTGGAAACAGAACAACTTATACTCTTGCAGCTGAAGTGGAATGATCCGGAAGGCTTTCTTGATATCTGTTTTCGCCATGTACGACCCAACTCCCGCGTTCCTCACCAACTGAGCAGCATCCGCTATAGTAGCGTAGACCACCTCTGTGTACCCGACTGGGATAGCATCATTGATCGAATTTCCCTCCGGGAAGGATAAGTGATGTATAATGCGGAAATCTCCAGTCTCTTTTTTTGGTACTACTCCCAGGGGAGATAACTGAAAGGTGGCAAACGGGGGTTGTGGGAATGGGCCTACAATTCTACCGACCTGCCGTTCGTTCTCAATATACTGCTTCACCACTTCTGGATGTTCCTTAGCAGATTTTAGGTTGTCTACCCACGCTGAATTTGGTTCGCCGTCAAAACCCACTGAAAAGCCTTCGGTAAAGCCCACCTGAAGGTACCTCACTATTTCTTCATTGTACCCTGCTAACCAAGATTCTAACCTTTTCTGCAAGATTGGTGTTACGTGCTCCAGTTGTGTCATGTCCTCTCCCATAGTTCCGTCCCTGTCACTGGTCGTCTGCGCTAAAAGTCAGGCCTTCTTTGCAGGTTGGGAGGCTACAGGTTTTGACTGGGGGCCCTTCCTAAAACCTTCCTCCTGTCCCGCCTTATAGGCCTGCAGTTGTTTTCTCACGCAGTATGCCTTTGGGTGCTTGCCCTTGCATTCCGAGCATCTGTGCTCGAATTTGTATTTCTCAAAGCCCCACTTGCAGAACCCAGAAGAATTGAAAGAGAAACAGACGCCTGCCTTATCCTTTGGTTGGTATGGGGAATATCTGGGGCCCTTCTTGGTCAGAGCATCGCTCTGCCCTCTGGTCGTGCCTGCCCTCCCTTGTGCGTCAAAGGCTAGCTCAAAGGATTTTTCTCCCCAAGTAACCTTCCCCTTAGCTATGAGCTGACGGTACCTTTCGTCATAGAAAGACCAGTCCTGCCCTTTCTCCTGGAATTCGGCCACTGTATTGTAATGTTGGGCCAGTCCCATTGAAAGTTCTTGCTTGTCTTTTTCAACAATGGCCCGGAAAATGTTCCAGGCCTTTGCCCATTGGGTGAAGGTGAGGGCTCTGCCTTTCCCTTCCTCCAGCTGGTGCTGGCAGTGGAGGAGACGAAGGTGCTGGCAGTGGGGGCCACGCTGGGCTGTGGTGTGGCAGCAGCAGCATCCATTCGTTGCTCCAGTGTCGCCAAGCGTGTGGAGAGGCCCTGCAATGCTGCGCTGTTCTCCTTCAGCTGTTGCAGGATAGCCTCTTCCAAGGTGGTCCGGCCGGAAGACAGGTGGGGTGCCGCGCTGGAGTGGTCGGAGATGGCCTGTGCGTGGTCAAGCATAGCGGTGGAAGGGAGTGACTCCATTCCGTCCTGCAACCTGCTGGGAATCTTGCGCCTGCGGGTGCCACGACGTTGAGGAGGCATCCTGCAACATGGAACAAATTCTTTGTGCCACCAACCTGGAACTCTCCACTATTCCCAACAAATGGAGTGCACGAGACTTCCATCACAGGGCTCCGCCCGTTGGGGTCCTGAAGGATTCCAACAGGCAAAACGCCCAACGATTAGAGTTCACGAGGAAATCCCCCACCAGGGCTTGCGGCATATCTGCAAACAAAACCGACCACCAGGGCTCTGGGCCCACTGGGATCCCACAGGATTCCCCCAAGGCATGACGCCCAAGCGTTGAAGTTCACTAGGAAGTCCACCACCAGGGCTACGCCCAACCTGCAACAGAACCAGGGCTCTGGGCCCACTGGGATCCCACAGGATTCCCCCAAGGCATAACGCCCAAGCATTGGATTTCACGAGGAAATCCACCACCAGGGCTTACGCCCATACCTGCAACAGAACCAGGGCTCTGGGCCCACTGGGATCCCACAGGATTCCCCCAAGGCATAACGCCCAAGCATTGGAGTTCACGATGGAAGTCCACCACCAGGGCTTACGCCCATACCTGCAACAGAACCAGGGCTCTGGGCCCACTGGGATCCCACAGGATTCCCCCAAGGCATAACGCCCAACAATTGGAGTTCACGAGGAAATCCACCACCAGGGCTTGCGCCCATACCTGCAACAGAACCAGGGCTCTGGGCCCACTGGGATCCCACAGGATTCCCCCAAGGCATAACGCCCAACAATTGGAGTTCACGAGGAAATCCACCACCAGGGCTTGCGCCCATACCTGCAACAGAACCAGGGCTCTGGGCCCACTGGGATCCCACAGGATTCCCCCAAGGCATAACGCCCAACAATTGGAGTTCACGAGGAAATCCACCACCAGGGCTTGCGCCCATACCTGCAACAGAAACAGGGCTCTGGGCCCACTGGGATCCCACAGGATTCCCCCAAGGCATAACGCCCAACAATTGGAGTTCACGAGGAAATGCGCCCAACCTGCAAGCAAAACTGACCACCAGGGCTCTGGGCCCACTGGGATCCCATTCCTGCAAGCAAAACCAACTTGGCACTCCCAGTGGCTTAACGCTGCGACCAGCACCGTCTAGCACTGCCGGCGTCAACTTGGTTGAAGCCTCTGGTTAACCTGGAATCAAAGCAAATGAGTCTAATGAATATGATAGTCACACTCATTCACCCACACCACATACATGTTTGCACCGTGACATTCTGAGCCGGTGTCAACTAGGTTGAAGCCTCTGGGTAACTTGGAATTATAACAAATGAATCTCATGGATAAGATAGGCGCACTCATATACCCACCCCACTAAAATGTTTGCACTGGGACATTCTGGGGTGGTCACCATAGTTAAATATTAGATGTCATGGCAAGGGAGGCTACCTCTGTTCCCTGCTTTTCGTCTTGCCAGACAGAGTTGTCTCCCTGGTCACCGCTATTGTGTGATAGCCCGAACGGTTGAGGTGTACCCCATCATGGAGGCACCAACGCTGCCGCGTTGTGCAACTGGCCACATGATCACCATGAAAAGGGGGCAAAAACATGCCAATGATGCGCAAATGAGGTGCACCGCTGCCACGTTGTGCCTCTGGCTACATATCACTCTGAAAATCGGGCAAAAACCGACAAAAGATGTGCACCCCGCCACAATTTTTTTTTTTTTTTTTTTTTTTTTTTTTTTTTTTTGGCGACATTATCACAGTGCAAGAACATGCCAAGGTATGCGCACTTGGGAGAAGATGCGAGTCTGTCGCAACCATTCTCCGCTCCGGGTAGATAGGCTAGCAACATAAAACCTGGAGAAAACGTGTCCGAGGTTGCGGAAAACATACTTTGCCAACATGTAAAGAGCAAATAAGCACTCTGGATCTCAATCAAACCGCGGACTCGAATTGGTCCTAAAACTCCGCATCTGTGAATGTCCGAGTAGCATACCCTGCTCCGCCATAATGGCGATCGCGGTCACCTTGTGCTTCCGCACTGCATTGACACAGAACTACCGGAAAGAACAGCCCGAGGACCCAATAGGAATTCAATCACAACGACCACAAATACTCGCCGTTTAAATTCCGTAAGCCGAACGTCTCGTCCTCGGAGAGCTGATTCCTGTCTTCTCCGAAAGGCTCTGAGCTGTTGCCCGTCTTCTCCGGGAGAAGTTTCAGGAATGACCCAATTCCTGCGCGTGGGTTCTGGCCAGAGTATGGGAATTGGCCCGACCCCCCTCTAGAACTAAAACCCGCGGTCAGCGCACTACCGGAAGTAAGAAGCAGACTGCCCAAGAGATCGTCTGCTACTGGCATCGAACAACCTTACGCTGTGGCCCTGTGCAAAAATTTTGTTTCTCCTGTCTGCACTGATCTGTATTAGAGGCTGCTGTTTTGGTCTTACAAGTTACATACCCAGATGAACTGAATTCCAATTCAGTTTGCTGTACTGGTGTTTCCCAGCTTTCATTGGTCTTTTCCCTAGTCACCCAGTCTATCACTGATGATTGGAGAGATAGTGTGGTTCCCTTATAATCCGGAGATGCAGTTTGGTGTCTCTTGTAACTGGAGATGCAGTATGTAGTGCAGTGTCCCCTGTAACTGGAGATGCTGTGTGATATCTCTTGTGACTGGAGATGTAGTGTGATGGAACTCGCAACTGGAGATGCAGCGTGTGGTGTCCCTTGTGACTGGAGATGCAGTGTGGTGTCCCTTGTGACTTGAGATGCAGTATGGAGTCCATTGTAACTGGAAATGCTGTGTGGTGTCTCTTGTGACTGAAAGTGCTTTGTGGTGTCCCTTCTAACTGGAGATGCAATGTGGTGTCCCTTCTAACTGGAGATGCAGTGTGGTGTCCTTTGTAACTGGAAATGCTGTGTGGTGTCTCTTGTGACTGGAAGTGCAGTGCGGTGTCCCTTGTGACTGGAGGTGCTGTGTGGTGTCCCTTGTGACTGGAGGTGCTGTGTGGTGTCCCTTGTGGCTGGAAATGCTGTGCGGTGTCCCTTGTAACTGGAGATGCAGTGTGGTGTCCTTTGTAACTGGAAATGCTGTGTGGTGTCCTTTGTAACTGGAAATGCTGTGTGGTGTCCCTTGTGACTGGAGATGCTTTGTGGTGTCCCTTGTGACTGGAGATGCTTTGTGGTGTCCTTTGTGACTGGAGATGCTGTGTGGTGTCCCTTGTGACTGGAGATGCTTTGTGGTGTCCCTTGTGACTGGAGATGCTTTGTGGTGTCCCTTGTGACTGGAGATGCTGTGTGGTGTCCCTTGTGGCTGGAAGTGCTATGTGGTGTCCCTTGTGACTGGAAGTGCTATGTGGTGTCTGTCCCTTGTGACTGGAAGTGCAGTGTGGTTTCCCTTGTAACTGGAAATGCAGTATGGTGTCCCTTGTGACTAGAGTTGTAATGTATTGCTGGAGATGCAGCGTGTGGTGTCCCTTGTGACTGGAGATGCAGTGTGGTGTCCCTTGTGACTTGAGATGCAGTATGGAGTCCATTGTAACTGGAAATGCTGTGTGGTGTCCCTTGTGACTGAAAGTGCTTTGTGGTGTCCCTTCTAACTGGAGATGCAATGTGGTGTCCCTTCTAACTGGAGATGCAGTGTGTGTCCTTTGTAACTGGAAATGCTGTGTGGTGTCCCTTGTGACTGGAGATGCTTTGTGGTGTCCCTTGTGGCTGGAAATGCTGTGTGGTGTCCTTTGTAACTGGAAATGCTGTGCGGTGTCCCTTGTAACTGGAAATGCTGTGTGGTGTCCCTTGTGACTGGAGATGCTGTGTGGTGTCCCTTGTGGCTGGAGGTGCTGTGTGGTGTCCCTTGTAACTGGAGATGCTTTGTGGTGATCCTTGTGACTGGAGATGCTTTGTGGTGTTCTTTGTGACTGGAGGTGCTGTGTGGTGTCCCTTGTGGCTGGAAATGCTGTGTGGTGTCCCTTGTGGCTGGAAGTGCTGTGTGGTGTCCCTTGTGGCTGGAAGTGCTATGTGGTGTCCCTTGTAACTGGAAGTGCTATGTGGTGTCCCTTGTGGCTGGAAGTGCTATGTGGTGTCCCTTGTGGCTGGAAGTGCTATGTGGTGTCCCTTGTGGCTGGAAGTGCTATGTGGTGTCCCTTGTGGCTGGAAGTGCTATGTGGTGTCCCTTGTGGCTGGAAGTGCTATGTGGTGTCCCTTGTGACTGGAAGTGCAGTGTGGTTTCCCTTGTAACTGGAAATGCAGTATGGTGTCCCTTGTGACTAGAGTTGTAATGTATTGCTGGAGATGCAGCGTGTGGTGTCCCTTGTGACTGGAGATGCAGTGTGGTGTCCCTTGTGACTTGAGATGCAGTATGGAGTCCATTGTAACTGGAAATGCTGTGTGGTGTCCCTTGTGACTGAAAGTGCTTTGTGGTGTCCCTTCTAACTGGAGATGCAATGTGGTGTCCCTTCTAACTGGAGATGCAATGTGGTGTCCCTTCTAACTGGAGATGCTATGTGGTGTCCCTTGTAACTGGAGATGCAGTGTGGTGTCCCTTGTAACTGGAAATGCTGTGTGGTGTCCCTTGTGACTGGAAGTGCTGTGCGGTGTCCCTTGTGACAGGAGATGCTTTGTGGTGTCCCTTGTGACTGGAGATGCTTTGTGGTGTCCCTTGTGACTGGAGATGCTGTGTGGTGTCCCTTGTGGCTGGAAGTGCTATGTGGTGTCCCTTGTGACTGGAAGTGCTATGTGGTGTCCCTTGTGCAGTGCAGTGTGGTTTCCCTTGTAACTGGAAATGCAGTATGGTGTCCCTTGTGACTAGAGTTGTAATGTATTTCAATGTCCCTTGTGACTGGGGATGTATGCAGTGTGGTTTCCCTTGTGACAGGAGATGTAATGTATTGCAGTGTCTCTTGTGACTAGAAAAGTAATGTATTGCAGTGTCTCATGTGACTAGAGATGTATGCAGTGTTGTGTCTTTTGTTACTGGAGATATGCAGCTTCCCTTGTGACTAGATATGTATGCAGTGTTGTGTCTTTTGTTACTGGAGATAGGCAGCATCGCTTGTGACTGGATTTACAGTGTGGTGTCCACTGTTACTGGAGATGTAACATTAAGCAGAATCCCTTGTGACTGAAAATATCTGCAGTGGGGTGTCTTTTGTCACAGAATTGCTTACTAATAATGCTGTGATTTCTTTTTCCTCTTCTTTTCATGTCTGCAGACCGGCCGGGTCACAGTCCTCCTGTCCGGTGTTTCACAAGGACTATACTGTGTCGGCATCAAGGAGAAGGGTATGTACCATCTACTTACTGTTTCCAAGATGCCATGCTTGGTTTATTACCTGGGGCACGTTGCTTAGCCTACCTAGTTGGTGAATAATGTCTAGCAAACTGGGCAAAGGCCAATCATCAATTAGCAAGGTGAAAGTCCAAGAGAACATGACTGCGTCCTGGCATGAGAGTCAGATAGACTAAGTAACTGACGGTGCGGACATCACAGCAGTTTTTCACTTGATAGAACAAACCATGGTGACATCTCAAATGACATGGAACTTTTGCCAGGAAAAGAAAGCAGCCTGGGCCCGTATTCACAACGGCGATTTATCTTTTTAACACTCGATTTATCCCCTAGCCCCGCATTATCTTGATCGGTTAGATAAGGTACGCTCGTCAGAGGATTCTAGGTTGCGCTTTGCTATATATACTGGTTTCCAGCCAAGGGAGAGCGGAACAGGCAGTTGGAATCGTCTGTTTAAAGATAAATCGGAGTTAAAATAAATCGCCGATAAATCGCCGTTGTGAATACGGGCCCTGGGTTCATTTGTAGAAAATTCTTTTGAAAAGTTTGAGCCTTGATACACTCCAGATCAATTCAAAGGCCATAATTCAGAGAGTGGACATGCATGGTGCTTCATGAATGCAACGATTAAAAAATGTTGACAGTGTTTGTCCAGAAATAACTTATATAAATACTTCTCAAAATATACAAATGAACAATCAAACAGCTAATACTTCCATGTATGTACACTTTTCAGTTCTTGGACAGTTAGACACACATTACAGCAACCCAATAAGGGCAGTCTCTGCCATTTTGGGTCATCTGGGCCTCAGCGGCCAGATTTGGCTAAGTGACTAAGCAGCTTCCTCAGCAAACCTTGTGAGCAAATGCCTCCTTGTGAACAAGATGCTGTATGACTTACAGCCTGTTTTCAGTCTTAAGCATGATAAACTGCCTGTCTTTAGTTTTGAGCATGCTGCTATAGTTCCGGATGTTGCCATGCTTGATATTTAGTCTTTTCTCCATCTTGAGTGCGCTGGTAGTGTCCATGAATCTGCCTTGCTTGATATGTAGTCTTTTAGTGTGTTTGTAGTGTCCATGAATCTGCCTTGCTTGATATGTATAGTCTTTTCTCAGTCTTGAGTATGGTTGTAGTGTGCATGATGTTGCCTTGCTTGTTTTGTAGTCTTTTCTCAGTCTTGGGTGTGCTGGTAGTGTCCTAGATGCTGCCCTGCTTGATATTTAGTCTTTTCTCAGTGTTTAGTGTGCTTGTAGTATGCATGATGTTGCCATGCTTGATATGTAGTCTCTTAGAAGTCTTTGCCAGAATAATTTTTACTTCTGAATGACAGCTTTCATACAAGAAAACATTTTTTGGTCTACTTTATAAGGCAGGATAATGTGATAGAGAAAATTTGAGTACAGGTTTGCAGAACCAGAATGACAGGGTCATAGTAAAAATCAGTTATGTGACTACAGAATGTCAGCTGTGTTTGCAATCTTTTTGGCACTGTGCTCTTTCAAAAACAAATGACTCTCATTTACAGTACTTGTTGTTTACTTGCATAAGGAAATAATGTGCAAATGTCTAGCACTAAAATTACAGGAGTAAATTTTTCCCGCTGATTTGGTCACCCGCATGATTCATGTACATCCGTTGAGAAAATTGGAGGAGGGTTTTAATATGTGTGAATCTTTGTCAGGTCCACCGAAGATCAATATTAGATTTGAAATATCGGCGAAGTGCCTTCTAGCAAGTCAGTGCTGGAGAGTGATGCTGTGGTAGCATGCATTGACGTGGATCTGACACTGAGAGAACACTAACACTCATCACTCTCTATAGGATGAGTGTCTATAGAGAGACATTGTTTTCATAGGCCTATGGCATTTGCCATAATGTGATTCACGATTCTCAGCTGAGCAGTCATGCAAATTTTAGCCATCACCGACCCCCACTTGGTTAAAAGTTAAACATTCAGTACTTACAAGCAGATACCGCATTTTATTTACCATTTCCCTTTCTGTTGACAAAATGTGTTTTAAATGCCAGGAAATTGCTTCTAAGCCTCTCAAAATTGCTGAAAATCTTTTTTTCCGGGGGTTGTTGCCCCCCTGGACCTCCCAGCGGGGCGTTGCCCCTGCACCCCACTGGGGCCTTAGCGGCCCCTGGACCCCGGCCTTTTTTCCTCTTTTTTTCCTCTCAGCCATTTTTATCCCTGTGATATTATGCATTTCTTGTACCAGTTTTGGTAGGATAATGATGGGATAATTGCCAGAGCAGCCATCTTGCAAGAAGGCAAAGGAGTTTGGCAAGTTGGAACTGAACTGAACTGAACTGAACTGATATGGTTTATTGTCAGGCCGACAGCCCATACAGAACTTGTTTTTTACCATACACATGTATCAAGAAAAAAAAGGGAAAATAATAAACCACAAAGGACAAGCATTAACTAATATCAACTACATGTGCATATACATGTATTTATCATGGTTCTTTCAAGCTGATTGTACATGTTTTTGTTGTGTACTGAAGTACATGAAGCTCAAACGATGGACATGACATGTATAGACGAGCCAGAACTGGAATTTGCACTAATTATCTTCTCTTGTAGTTCAAAAGCATAGTATATGTACATAGCAACATTTCTTGACATATCTATGTTGCATCCTTTCACTAGCATATTGCATTTCCTCTTTACGTTGTCACTTAAGTACTGTGCGAGATATTTACGTCTTATGTTATTATATAGCATACAATATATGAGGAAATGTTTTTCATCTTTGATTCCATTGCAGAATGGACATTTTTGTTCTTCTTTGTCTCTGAGCACATATCGTTGATTAATTTTCAAATCATTTACCTCACATTTAAACCACATAAGGCTATCCCTAAATTTCTTTATTGTGATAAAATTAAGATATTTCTCTAGAGCGAACATCTTCTTAAAGGAAGCATACCATACAAATCTAGGGGTGCAGTTGTTTCTTTCATCCCATCTTTGTCTGTAGCAATCATTTTGTAACCTCTGCTTAACATTATTCAGTAGTACTTCTCGATTCCTACTCCACCATTCAACCATATATAATCAAAACCTAACTCGTAAAGAGTATTTCTCATCAAGCATGTCCAATTTCTATTTTCGGGGACATTAGAGTTTTGGAGCATTTCATAAGCTTGCCTTATTAGCCTATGAAGCGGCATTTTGTGCAACCTGAGCCAATACTTTATGGCTCTGATGATGGTAGTAATTATCAGAGGATACCTTCCGAGTTCTCCGTATACTAAATGGTTTGGAGTTCTCACGTCCATCCCCATGAACTTTTTACACGCAAAGAGGCGTGTGCCTTTTCTATCTTATCTCTGCTTGTTAGGCCCCATATTTATGAACCATAACATAATGTAGGCTGTATCTGAGAATCAAATAGTCGGAAAAAAAACTGCTGGGTTAGAGCTGTGGAGGCTCCACATTGCTTTCAACACATGTATACTTTTCTGTTTGCCCTTTGTAGCTGTCTCTTCAAGAGACGCACTCAGAGATAGTTTAGTTGTAAAGAGATCAATTCCTAAGTATTTGTAGTTGTTTACCACTTCTAATCTAGAATTTTGTAGACCTGTACCATCTCTCTCCTCCTGCCAAGTGACCTCCTTTCCGAAAGATCATAATTTTTGTTTTTTGACTCACATGCGAAGCAAAAGTGAGTCTATGTACTCACCCATTTCGTCCGTCCGGGCGTCTGGGCGTGGTGTCATCCGTAAAAACTTTAACGTTGGAATTTTCTCGGACACTATTCAGTCTATCAACACCCAATTTGCCATGATGGTATATGATGACAAGGCGTTAAAAAAAAACAAGCACAGTGACTTGACCTTGCTTCAAGGTCAAGGTCGCAGGGGCCGTAAATGTTGTCTAAAAAAACAGCCGTTTTTCACATTTTCCCAATTTTCTCTGAAGTTTTTGAGATTGGATACCTGACCTATATATGGTGTATATTGCAAAGTAATCTCTATCTTTTGATACCAGTTTGATTGACCTTGCTTCAAGGTCAAGGTCACAGAAGCTCTTTAAAGTTGGATTGTATACATATTTTGAAGTGACCTTGACCCTGAACTATGGAAGATTACTCTTCCAAACTTCATAACATTGTAGTGCACATGTTATACTTTCATACTAGGTCACCCGTGTCATGCGTCCGGTCCGGGCGTCCTCTCATCCGTAAAAAACCGTTCACGTTGGATTTTTCTCGGAGACTATTAAGTATGTATGTATGTATGTATTTTGGCTCTTATATAGCGCCAATCTCACATCCAAAGGCATGCTCAAGGCGCTCAACACGTTCACCCTTTGAATAAAAGAGTTTTTAGCTGTGACTTGAAAGACTATTAAGTCTATCAACACCCAATTTGGCATGATGTTGTAGGATTACAAGGCGTCAAAAAACATACATAGTGACTCCATTTTGGGAGTCGAGGTCCCCTCGTCAAGATGTGTGACATATCTTGGCGTAAAGATCGATGAGCATTTTTCTATGGGGCCACACGTAAGCAGAACGATCTCTTCCTCCTACTGGCAGCTCCGACATATCTCAAGTATCAGACAATGCCTGACTGAAAAATCGGCCACAACTCTTGTATTGGCGTTGGTGATGTCTAATCTTGATTACTGCAATAGCCTTCTGCTAGGTGAAACCCAAGAATATCTCCGAAGACTTCAACAGGTGCAGAACACCGCAGCACGTATAGTGAAACGTCCACCTAGTCGTTCTCACATAACACCCATCCTTCGAGAGTTACACTGGCTGCCTGTCCACCAACGTATTGTGTTCAAAACACTGTGTCATGTGTTCAAGTGCGTCAATGGTTTGGCCCCGCTGTATCTGGTTGAGCTCCTCAAGACTTATAAGCCTGTGAGGGATCTCAGATCTTCGGCGCAGTCATTACTCCATGTGCCACGCTACAACACCAAGAGATCTGGGGAGAGAGCATTCTCGTATGCTGGACCAAAACTCTGGAACGATATCCCAGACAGACTGAGGAAATCTCCTTCAATACAGACTTTCAAGTCACAGCTAAAAACTCTTTTATTCAAAGGGTGAACGTGTTGAGCGCCTTGAGCATGCCTTTGGGTGTGAGATTGGCGCTATATAAGAGCCAAAATACATACATACATACTTGACGTTGCTTCAAGGTCAAAGGAGCTCTTTAAAGTTGGATTGTATACATATTTTGAAGTGACCTTGACCCTGAACTATGAAAGATAACTCTTCCAAACTTCAAAATATTGTAGTACACATGTTATACTTTCATCATGAGACACATTTGGTCACATATCATCAAGGTCAAGGTCACTTTGACCCCTATGAAATGTGACCAAAATGGGGTAGTGAACCACTAAAAGTGACCATATCTCATGGTAGAAAGTGCCAATAAGCACCTTTGTGCTTCCTATGTCTTGAATTAACAGCTTTGTGTTGCATGACCTTGGATGACCTTGATCTTGGGTCAAGGTCACATGTATTTTGGTAGGAAAAATGTGTAAAGTAGTTCTTAGTGTATGATGTCATTGCTAGGTTTAGTGTTTGACCTTGACTTTGAAGGTCACCTGAAGATCAAGGTCATGTAAAGGTCAATTTCAAGCATGTGGGTCGCATGGGCTTTGCCCTTCTTGTTCAGCATTAACAGTAAGACCTGTCACGCCACAAATCCGATTCTAAATATACATCCGGACAAGAGACATGAATAGATCTGGAAATTCCAAAGTAAATGATGCAACTGTGTGTGACTGCTCCTTCATCCGACCAAGAGACATAAATAGATCTGGAAATCTAGAGGACCACGCTGGATTTGACCTCTTTGCACCAGTATCTGTTCTGCGACTGTGGACAGCGTGAACTGAGAATTCCAGGCCCAAGCTGGGGTTGACCTATTTTCACAGTTCAGCCGGCCGTTACCAAGGGGAGTCTGTAGGTGCTGGCCATCTCCGGTTACACTAACATGTGGCCAGAGATCAACAAAATCGTCCCCACTATTAATAGATATCGGGAAAAGCGTCGATTGACCTGGGAAACCCGCTGAAATCCAAATGTAGAAAGGCGCGAACCAACTGTCCAATGAGCATGGCGAAATTAGCTAGTGGCGCGAAAGTGACATCAGATCTATTCATATCGACCAATGACAGTCTCTTGTCCGGATGTATATTTAGAATCGGATTTGTGGCGTGACAAGACCAAGCTTTTCCGACACACGTGCAAGGCAGTCCAGCTGGTTTTGAAGTCCTCTCAGTGTTGTGGATAGTAATACCACATCATCAGCAAAAAGTAGTGCAAATATTTCTGACATTCCAGGCATCATCTGGATGCTGTGTTTTGGCAAGTTGGAAGAGAGGCAAAGTTGTGGTTATTATATAGAGATTTATCACCCATGTCTAGGTTTCAAACTGCTTCTCTTTTCCTCCTAGTCACTGTGCTGCGAGATCAATCCTTCACTGGCACCTGCTGACACACAGTGACAAACGGATAAGATGCACCTAGTCAGGTACCAGCATCAACTCCACTTCCTGTGGGATATTCCGACCCTATGCTGGCTCATGGCAGCATACAATGGTTAATTGCACAACAGTGTGCCATCACAGGTACCCGATTTAACTCCAGGGTGGGAGAGGCAATATGAGTAAAGCACCTTGCTTTTGGATGCAACTCTGGGAACCACAGAGCTTGGAATGCCACACCCACTAGCTGCAAGGAACTGCAGATCAAACGAACTTACCATTCCGTCACAGAGCCTCACAAGGTGTGTAACTTCTAGCAGAATACACTGTGTTGCAGACAGGAAAGATTCAAATGGAACACAGGAAGCCAGGCAGCGTGATGTGGCAGAGCCTGTGAAAGCAGACTGTGAAGAAGTGATGTGCAGCATAAACTGCTCTGGACTCATGACTTGCTCTCTCTTCTTGCACAGGTGCAACATAGTCATCACTAATGAAACCCTGACCATCATCAGTGCCCTCCCCGAGCAGCGGGATGTGAGTACACCTATTGTATTTATTGAATATGGGTTTCCACTGTGACAAAGCAAATATAAAATTGCTGAAATATTCTTGAGTAAATGACAGGGGTCAAGACTGCTGGTAATGCAGGTGGTCAATAACTTAGATCCATTTATGAGTAGAGATTATTGTATATGAGCATCATATAAAGTGGCAGGCTCTCAAATAAAGTAGCTGTGAAGAAGAAGAAGAAGAAGAGGGGGAAAGCCCTATTTATGGGTGCAACTTGTGACCAAAGCTGCTTCCCTCATCAGCTGAAACCTCTGACTGCTGGCTTTCAGAGCCCTCTTATAATTCAGCCAAGAATGGCCCAAATAGCTTCAATTGCAGCCATTGTCCTTGCAGTTCTGCCTTTGAGTTTACTTAATGTGGTCTTTGTCTTGGCAACTGTGGACATTAAAATCATATTGGGACTGTTTTTGCATTGGTGGATGTTATGAAAAGGAAGACCAGATACTGTCCTTTCTGCTTCTAATCAATGAAAACATTTGTGATGTTCCATCTGCTAAACTGAAATAGATTACAACCAGATGTTCTGAAGTACCATTGTTCTCTATGTATCTAATTCTGGAGGGTAGCTTCTTCAACACACTGTACCTCACCAACAGTTAGTGTGATTTTTAAGCTGTATTCATCATTGGAGAGAGAGAGACCATTCAAACCACTTTTAGAATGAATACATAACGCCTCAAAATCCACAAGAGTGATTGTAATGACAAGTCACTTATATAAGCAGTGGTGGTTTTCTGGTATCGTGATTACCTGGGCCCGTATCCAGAACGGCGATTTATCTTTTTAACACTCGATTTATCCCCTAACCCCGGGTTATCTTGATCTGTTAGATAAGGTACGCTTGTCAGAGGATCCTAGGTTGCGTTTTGCTATATATACTGGTTTCCAGCCAAGGGAGAGTGGAACAGACAGTTGGAATCGTCTGAGTTGAGAGATAAATCGGGGTTAAAATAACTCGCCGTTCTGGATACGGGCCCTGGTTGACAAAGATGCTGTAAAGTAGATCAGCTGAGAAGGAATTTGCCATAGGAATCTGAACTTGCTCATGCTGTTGATTTGCAGTGTTCAGTTGGAAATTGTGCCATGTTTGCTTCTCTTGACTAATGCATTTTAAACTTGAGAGAAAAATTTAAGTGATGACATTTTCTCTTTGAGAAAAGCTTAGATTTTTAAACTTCATAATCTTAGATGGTCACAAGGGTCACTTGAGATACCTTTTACATGCTCATATAGATTCCCATGTATAAATGCATGTACTTTGCCATATATTCCAAAGACTGAATGATCAGATTTTTGGCTAGCAAGCAGATGATTAAAATGTCAAACATCATAATACAAAATACAGTCATGTTGGAATGATGAATGTAATCATAACATATTGCATCCTGTTATCTGAAAATAACGTTTTTTTTTTTTTTTTTTTTTTTTCAGCGAGCCCACGAGGAGCTTGGTTATGTGGGGAGTGTTCCTGATGTCCCTCCTGGGCACCTATTCCGTCGTTTTGGCTGTATTACCAGCAAGTCTGACGTTGTCCCCTGCATCGTTGCTGCCCCTGCTCCACCCCAGTTGATCCCACTTGTGAGCAGCAATCCTGTTCGTGCTCCAGATGACTTTCCTGGCACATCCAGTGGCACTGCTTTATCTGCTATTGGGAAAAAGAGCTCTAGACAAACTGCCATTTTCAAACACCAGTTGGGATCTAGGAATAGATTTTGGTCATCTCATGAGTCACAGGCCAGACAGCAGTCTGCTATTCCCAGCCAAAACCAGAAGTCATCCGTTCCCAGCCAAAGCAAGAAGTCATCTGTTCCCAGCCAAAGCCAGAAGTCTTCTGTTCCCAGCCAAAGCAAGAAGTCATCTGTTCCCAGCCAAAGCCAGAAGTCTTCTGTTCCCAGCCAAAGCAAGAAGTCATCTGTTCCCAGCCAAAGCCAGAAGTCTTCTGTTCCCAGCCAAAGCCACAAGTCTTCTGTTCCCAGCCAAAGCAAGAAGTCATCTGTTCCCAGCCAAAGCCAGAAGTCTTCTGTTCCCAGCCAAAGCCAGAAGTCTTCTGTTCCCAGCCAAAGCAAGAAGTCATCTGTTCCCAGCCAAAGCCAGAAGTCTTCTGTTCCCAGCCAAAGCCAGATGTCTTCTGTCCCCAACCAAAGCCAGAAGTCTTCTGTTCCCAGACAAAGCAAGAAGTCTTCTGTTCCCAGCCAAAGCCAGAAGTCTTCTGTTCCCAGCCAAAGCCAGACGTCTTCTATTCCTATCCAAAGCAAGAAGTCTTCTGTTCCCAGCCAAAGCCAGAAGTCTTCTGTTCCTATCCAAAGCCAGATGTCTTCTGTTTCCATCCAAAGCCAGAAGTCTGCTGCCTCCATCCTAAGCCAGAAGTCTTCTGTTCCTATCCAAAGCCAGATGTCTTCTGTTTTTATCCAAAGCCAGAAGTCTGCTGCCTCCATCCAAAGCCAGAAGTCTTCTGTTCCTATCCAAAGCCAGAAGTCTTCTGTTCCTACCCAAAGCCAAAAGTCTGTTTCTTCCATCCAAAGTCTGAGGTCTTCTGTTCCCACTGAAAGCCAGAAGTCTACCACTTCCACTCAAAGTCAACAGCCTGTTGTTCCTATCCAAAGCCAGAGCTCTATTGTTCCTGTCCAAGGCTGGAAGTCTGATGATGTCACTCAAGGCCAGAAGTGTGTAGTTCCCATCCAAGGCCAGAAGTCTGCTGTTCCCATCCAAAGTCAACAGTGGGCCACTCCCTCTAGAGGGAGCCAGCAGTCTGCTTCATGCACCTGGAGCTGTTCATGTGTTACTCCCTTCCAGAGCTTTCCATCTGCCTTTCCTGGAAAAAGTTCCACAACTGGCACACCTGCAGACAGCCTCGGATCTGTCACTGACACATGGAAACAGGGATTACCCACATCAACACAGCCATCCACTTTTCCCACCGGTAGCCAACTTTTTGCTACTCCCAGCCAGGGAGATGGATTTGCCACTCATGAACCAAGCCAGCAGCCTACCATGCTCACCAGGAACCAGCCATCTTCCACTTCCATCCAGAACTTGATCCGTGTGTCTCCAAGACAAAGCCAGCCATCTGCCACTCAAAGACACAGTGGAAAATCTTCTGCTACTCCTTGCTCACCTTTCAGCACTCCTTGGCTTGGCCAGCATTCCAGCACAGCCAGTGGCAGTGTTAATGCTAGTTCCAGGTTTCTCTTTCCCAGAACTCAGAACTGCTCTTCCTCGGCTCCCCCCAGCCATGATGTCAGGAAGCAGAAGTCTCGTAGTTTCTGCTGTATTGGATCAAGCCCCTCCTTCCCCTGCAGCTGCTACTTGGCTTCCAGTGACATTTGCCCCATCCATGCAGTGCAAAATCCCCGCCACCAGGCCTCCAGCCTCCACAGTGAGACAGATCCTCACAACATGGAGGGTGCCAGCAACTCTTACTCCATGTTTGGCTCCCTGGGATTCATGTCCCCCTTAACCAGAAGTGCAGTGTCACTTGCCGTGGAAACTGCCCTCAGCAGCCTGGAGCTCCCTGGCCTTCCCCCACTCCCACCCTTGGCTCTGAGTCGACCAAGCTCTTGGAGGAGAATCCACCTGGCACCACTGTGGAGGGTGATATGATTATAACTGTCACTGAGGACGAAAACAGCATGCACTCTTCCTTGATTGACTCAGGATCAACTCCGCCCAGTGAGGTGAATCAGTCTGACAGAATTATGGAAGTTGATTTAACTATGACTGTCTCTGAAGATGAATGCAGCATAGACTCTTCCATGCTTGACATTTGCCCCATCCATGCAGTGCAAAATCCCCGCCACCATGCCTCCAGCCTCCACAGTGAGACAGATCCTCACAACATGGAGGGTGCCAGCAACTCTTACTCCATGTTTGGCTCCCTGGGATTCATGTCCCCCTTAACCAGAAGTGCAGTGTCACTTGCCGTGGAAACTGCCCTCAGCAGCCTGGAGCTCCCTGGCCTTCCCCCCACTCCCACCCTTGGCTCTGAGTCGACCAAGCTCTTGGAGGAGAATCCACCTGGCACCACTGTGGAGGGTGATATGATTATAACTGTCACTGAGGACGAAAACAGCATGCACTCTTCCTTGATTGACTCAGGATCAACTCCGCCCAGTGAGGTGAATCAGTCTGACAGAAATATGGAAGTTGATTTAACTATGACTGTCTCTGAAGATGAATGCAGCATAGACTCTTCCATGCTTGACTCTTGTCTGCTCAATGAGAGGAATCAGTCTGAGAGACATATGGAGGTCGATTCAATTCTGTCCATATCTGAGTTTGAAGTCAGTATGGATGTTGCAGAAGCTCTCCAGTGTTCCCCATGTGCCTCCACTGTGCCAGCTCCTGCCTCCCCAGGCTCCAGAAGTCTCTCGCCTGATCCTGAACTTCCCACACTCTCAGGCAGCAACAACATCCATTCTCTCTCCCCCACCCCCAGTGAACATTTGTCAAGTCTTTCCATTGATGATCTCCTGACTCCACCAGCTGCTGCCCAAGAGGAATGCATCCCCTCTCCCACTGTTGAGTCCACCAATGTTCAGCCTGCAACCTCCAATGTTGAATTTGCAACCACCAGTGTTCAACTTGCAACCACCAGTGCTCAACCTGCAACCACCAGTGGTGTGCCCACAACCACCAGTGGTCAATCTGCAACCTTCAGTAATCAACCTGCCTCCTCTCCTGGTGTTTCCTGCAGAATGTCCAGTGACACACCTCCTACTCCTTCCACCCCGAAAGCCTCAGTTCTGCTTAGTTTGGATCAGGCATCAAACTCCATTGCTGTGACTCCCCAAACTCCCACTTTTAGAGGGCCTGAAACAGATTCCTCGCAGAGCCTTGCCTCCCCAGGAGGAAGCCAATGTCAACCATCCCCAGGCTTTGGGGCCCAGCTGAGACGAGGCATTTTTGCCAACATCAGTAATGACCCACTGGCCCCCCCCCAAGGGGACTTTGACTATGACCGCCTGAGTTCAAGAAAACAGATTCTGGTGTGTCATGCTGTTGCTGTTACTGGCTTGAAGAGAGAGTGGGCTGCCCAGTGAGTAATGTCTCCTTTGCCTCCACTCTTGTCTATGTCTCGTGTACCTCTTTGACTTCTACTTGAATCTTCCCTTCACTATTGGCAAGAGTTTAGAATCCAGGCAGTCTGCACCTGCTTTGAGCACTGTTTAATGGGTTTGTCATGATCAATACAACTACAGCTGTGGAAAATATTATTAGACCACTCAAGTTTTTCCCATTTTCTCAAGTTTCAGCAGTGATAATCTGCTTATTCCAAATTGTAGCATCGTGAGCACATGACAAAATTGTTAACACACCAGAATGCAATGATTCCACATGTAAATTAATGGGACAATTACAAAAATACAACCTTGATCCCAGCTGCCCACAAGACATGTTCAACAATACCTCTTGTAATTTTTCAACCCGTTCAACTATACATGTATGCTAATTAAAGTAAACCTCTTTTAACTTTAACGAAAAATATTTTATTCTATCAAATGATGATTCTACTGTATTTACCACACCATGAAAATGAACTTTCAATGCTCCAAAAGACCAGAGAGCTGTCCAGGGAGGATCAAGCCATGGCTCTAGCCCAACATGAAGAAGAAAACAGCCAGAGGAGGACTGCATATAGAAATGGTGCTTCCTAGACATTGGTTCTGCACACCATGAGGAAGTACAGGGCCTAAGGGACAAATGCCAATTGCAAGAAGAGGAAGAACTTGATTGGGCACCATCAGAGATGACTAAGTACTCATCAAAGCATCTATTCACAAGCCACATCTCTGCAGCCGAAATGGCAATGGACCAAGCAGACAGGCATTCATTGTTCCTCTAGACAGTGAGAAACGGGTCACTAGAAAATAATCTTCAAGCATGCAAAGCTCTGAAGAAGCGGCTTGTGACTGATTGCAATGGACTCAAAACTGTGATATTCGGTAAGAGTGAAGTTTGACTGGTTTGAAGTCACGAGCAAAGTCTGAGAGTCCTTTGTCTGCGAGTTCCAGTTTATTGTTGCCTCGTTCTGGATACAATGCAGGAGGGGTTGATTCCCTTGAGTCGTCTGCTTGATGTGCTAGGATGGACAGTCACATATGATATTCCTACAACTCCCCTTTTTTGAGTGGAATGAAGTATTTAATGATTTGGTTTAATTACTGAATGAATTTACTCCTGATCAGGTTATGAGGACATGGGATTATGTCAATTAGAGTTCTTTAGCACAGTTCTTGGCAATTTGATCATAAATGAGCTGATGAAATGGAATTAAGGATTAGGGGAAGTCATGTTCAGATATTATGCTTTATACGAGGAATCACTGGCATGCGTGGATGGAAATCTACACTGATGTGCTTACAGGTCAAGTCTCTCAGGTTTCTTAATGAGTCTGCCTGATCTGGTGTGCAGCTGGTCAGGGTGGCCTGGGTTCCTCGCTGGTGTGGGACAGGTTGTAGGTGCTTGACTGGTTGCTGCTTGGGCTTGTTTCAGAGCTGACTGGTGGCGGATGGAGGGACCTGTAGTGTCAGGTGTCCTGGTAGGGATGGTGACTAGATGGGATCTGTTCCTTCGGATGGTACCCTGTTCAGTCCTGACAACGAATGATCGTGGGTTGTGATGTTTTGCCATGACTTTTTCCTGTTTGTTCATGTCTTTGAT
The DNA here is from genome assembly GCA_034096865.1 of Theodoxus fluviatilis. Classification (NCBI taxonomy): domain Eukaryota; kingdom Metazoa; phylum Mollusca; class Gastropoda; order Cycloneritida; family Neritidae; genus Theodoxus; species Theodoxus fluviatilis. The sequence continues at coordinate 38,208 of JAWQFJ010007448.1, forward strand.
GTAGACACTATCCCCTATACTGAGAAGTGGTGCTTCTCTGGCTGCATGACGTTTGTTGGAAGTTTCTGCGTTGGTTTTCCTTGATGGTAGCTTCTCTCTCTCGGAGCATGGTATGGTCTGGAATTTTGGGCAGCAGGGTTGATGGAAGGGTAGGCAGCTTGGTTTGGAGTTTTCTACCCATGAGCAGCTCACTTGGGGAGAGTCTCTTCTGTAGTGGTGTTGCTCTGTATAGAAGAAGAGCGAAGTGGGGGTCAGTGGATTTCTTCAGCAGGTTCTTCACTGTCTGGACTGCTCTCTCAGCCTCTCCGTTGCTTTGGGGGTATCTGGGAGAGCTCGTGGTGTGGGTGAAGCCAAACTCAGTCACAAAGTTTCGGAACTCGGTGCTGGCAAATTGAGGTCCGTTGTCTGTGACAAGTGTGTCTGGGATGCCATGGACTGTGAAGATGCTCTTCACTTGGGCAATAAGGTGGGAACTTGTAACCTTTTAAGGCGACGGAGCTCAACCCATCGGGAATAATAATCCACAGCAAGGAGGAACGTTTTCCCATTGAAGTCGAAGAGATCCTTTCCGATTCTTGACCAGGGACGTTCAGGGAAGGATGAAGGAAGCAGAGGTTCTGCTTGTGTTGGTCTGTGCTTGGCGCAGGTCTGGCAGGCATTGACCATGGATGCAATCTGTTCTGAAAGGTGTGGCCACCAGATGGACGATGCAGCCAAGGCACGGCACTTCGTGATCCCCAGGTGTCCTTCATGGAGATGGTTCAGGGTGTCAAGACGAAGATCTCTTGGAATGACAATGCAATCGTCCTACAGGAGGAGGTTGTCGACGATAGTGAGGTGGTCTCTGTGAGGCCAATACTGTTGAAGGATGAATGAGTGCAGGGTGTACGCTGGCCATCCATGTTGGCAGTACTGGCTTACTTGTACTAGTTCTTCATCTCGCTGCTGTGACGCACAGATGATATGGAGTCTTGGAGATGAAGCCAAGAGGGTTTCCATGGACTGGTTAGCCAGGGCTGTAGCAGCTTTGACAAGGTAGATGTCTGCCTGCTGAGGCTGTGAGGCTGGAGCTCTCAAGAGGGCATCTGCAGTGATTTGATCTTTTCCAGGGACATGGCATATTGTAGCACAGTACTTCATGAGGCAAAGGCGGAATCGTTGGATGCGAGAAGGCATCTTGTGGAGTTCTGTGGTGCTTAGGAGAGGTTCCAATTGTTTGTGGTCTGTCTCAATGGTGAAGTCCATGCCAAGGATATAGTCACTCAGTCTCTCGCAGGCCCATGTCAGGGCAAGTGCTTCCTTTTTGATGACCGCATAGTTGGCTTCAGCATTTGTGAGGGAGCGGGATATGAAGCAGACTGGCTATCACGAGCCGTCTTCATGTTCCTGGTAGAGAATTGCCCCAAGTCCTGTGTTGCATCTGCAGCAATGATGGTCTTGCGTTCAGGGCTGTAGTGGGCAAGGACAGGAGGTGAAAGAAGCAATTGTTTGACTTCATGGAATGCTGCATCTTGTTCAATGCCCCAGATACACATTGCGTTCTTTTGGAGAAGGCTGTGGAGTGGTGCAGTGAGGCTGGTGAGGTTGGGTGCGAACTTGGCGAGTTGGTTCAGCATGCCCAAGAATCTCTGCAACTCAGTGATGTTGGTTGGGGCTGGGTAGCTGTTAATATCCTCCAGTTTGGCAGGGTCAGCACAGATGCCTGTTACTCAACAATGTGTCCTAAGAAGGTCACAGATGATTTTGAGAACTCACATTTGTCGTTCAATGTGAGGCCGGCCTGTTTGAGATGTTGTAGCACTGTGCAGACGCGCTGGTCATGTGTTGCTTGATCTTTGGCGTGGATGTGGATGTCTTCGACGTGGCAGATAACACCTTCCAGGTCAGCAAGGATTGAGGAGACAGTTCTTTGAAAAACTTCGCTGGCTGAACTGATGACGAAGGGAAGCCTGTTGAAGCAATATCTTTCGAATGGTGTGATGAAGGTAGTCAGCTTCTTGGAATCCTAGCTGAGGGGTATCTGCCAAAACCGCTCTTGGCATCCAGCTTAGTGAAGACTTTGGAGTCTGCTAACTTTGCAAGGCTCTCATCGACTGATGCCATGGGATGGATTTCTCGCTGGACTGCCTTGTTGAGATGGGTGAGGTCGACGCATATTCTTATTTTCCCATTGGATTTGGGAACGACTACTATCCCGGAGCACTAATCAGTGGGCTCTGTGACTGGCGAGATTACGTCGTCTCTGAGCATGCGCTCAATGTCCTCTTTGACCTTGGAGGTGAGGGGGTGAGGAACTTTTTTAGGAGCATAGATGCTGACTGGGTGGGCATCTGGCTTGAGGGAGATCAAGTATGGCCTTTGAGGGGGGTGTCACCAGGGCCCTTGAGGAACTTTGAAGATCTGTCGAGT
>JAWQFJ010007451.1:0-18718 GCA_034096865.1 Theodoxus fluviatilis
TAGGGCTAATCTCCCTCCCACTGTTTCTGAACTCAAGGTCAGTGACTCGGTCTCGTCACTCTCTCTCTCTTGATCATTCACTTGATCACTACCCAACACGGGCGACAACAATGGGTTTTCCATCTCCACCTCAGTCTCCACGCAAGACTCCACTTTCAAACACTCCCTCTTCCGCCGGGTGGAACGCATCACCACTCCCCTCTCAGACTCACTCTCTAACCTCTCTCTCTTCTTCCGAGTGGAACGCATCACCACTCCCCTAGGGAGAATCTCGTCATCCCTACTCTCAATCTCATCCTTCCCATACAAAACTCCGAGCACTACAGGCTCATAAGGGTGAACTCTATCATTCCCCTTTTCAAACTGACTCTCGTCAGACTCAGGCACTACCCTAAGTTTTCCCACAAAGGCTACACGAGGCCGCTTATCAGGACCCACTATCCCTCGGCAGTCGTTTGCCCTATTTCTCACTGAGGTCACACACCGTCAGATATCACGGGTCACTCTCATTCGGCAATCTCTCATCATGTGCCCGCTCTTCCCGCACTTGAAGCATTCAATCTTCCTAGGTGGCTGACTTGCACTCCTTCGCTCTTCTCTCCTTCCTCCATTCCCTTTAACTATATCTGCTGTTTCCTCACTCTCTCCCGATCTAGGATTTCTCTCCTCATCACGGCTTTTCCTATGCCTACCACTTGCATGGAGCAGATGGTACTCATCAGCCATTGAAGCTGCTTGATCAACCTCCTCAACCTTCCTCTCTCCCAGGTAGACTCGCACTTCCTCTGTGTCGCATAAATCCCTTGATTAATTGATAAGATGGGCCAGCTGATGTTACTGCTGACAGGCTCGCCAAGCGGATGTCCGCTAAAAGGGATCAGGTTTACAACTAAACCTATTACTCCCACCTTGAGAGGCGTAAAAGGTAAACAAGACAAATAAACAAAGTAAAAGATGAGCCACCGCTGCAGAAGGTAAATCAAACACAAGGTTTATTCAAGCAATGTTCTAAAAGGTGAGCCACCAAAGTCGGCAGTGTGACAACGCCGGTGCTATGGAGGCTGATAACAAGGGTGAAACAAACGCTCCGTCAGTATGGAGTGTAACAGCAGGCTGACGTGGAAGTCACCCTACTGTTACGATGAATAAGGTCAAGGACCCAAGGCGACCCCGCCTGGGATAACACAAAGTAAACAAACAGACACGCGGCAACTCGGCAACTCTGAGCTGACCTGAGTCAGGGCAACGATGCCGGCGTATAACTAGGTGAGGTCTGAAACGGCAGAATTTCTAGATTCCCTCCCCCCTACATGAATTTACTGAACCCGCCCCGAAATTCCCTCAGCCTTCAAAACAGGCGACAACACGAATTTCAGGGAAAACCCGCTTCCGAACAGGAATACAAAGAATGCATAAAATGAGAGATCACCTCTCTTAATTTCCCTAAACTCAAGCAAAGAGTCCTACACTGTGATCAACGTCCCATGAGACAGAAACGTTCAACCTCTCAGGTATGAATACAAAATCACCTACTGTGATAGCGACGAAGTACCTCAACGTGAGGGTTAAGTCATCAGGTACTCAGTTCGAGAGAACGAACAAATTGGAAACAATGTATCTTACCCAACAGCTGTCTAACCCAAGAACAGCTGTTACTGAAGTCCAGCGAAGATACCGTCCGAAGTAAGTTCAGTCCAAAGTCCGCGGATCGACAGATCTCTGTTCACCACACTCACTTCCCCTTGCCCCTACTGGGCAGACACTCTGACTGCCCTTGTCAGGTGTACTACACAACAACAGGCTGACAACTACACGTCAGCACAACGATGAAACAACCCTACTCGACGAAACTCTAATCTGATCTCCACTGCGCTCCTGCGCAGCGGGAAGGGAGGCAGACAGGAAGCTCGGTTCCTATCTCCTGGAAGACTCAGGCAGGTGTCGAGGCGAATTATTCACTTCAGTGTAGACCAGCTCGCTCGATGACCCCCACGCGATGTAACTCGCCGCCCGGACTCCCGGTACGGTAGAACAGGGGTGTCCACTGCAACCGGAAGCGCTCCACCAACCCCGTGGCGTCTCGCAGCCACGCCCCCAGTGACGGGTCTCCCCAGCTCGCACGCCTGCAGCTTGACCTCAGCCGTCACGCAGCGGCCTCCGCGCCGCTTGCCCATCAGACCGTCTGACGTCAGTGGACACTCGTGGCCCCAAGCCACGTACAGACAGAGACCTCACACTCTCTACTCAGGCGAAAGGGCAGCGAACTGGGGCCGGTTGCTCAACAAATGCCTACCTGCCAGCTAAATTAGTGTCAGTTAGTGACTAGTTGCAAGGTAACTAGCTAGCAGTTAGGGACACTATCTATCGGAGTTGCACAGCGTCAATTTAACTGAAAGCTAGTTACCTTGAAGCTAACGCGAGTAGCTGAATGTTAGTCCTGCTACGTCACAAGGTAATAAAGAGAGCTTTTTCATTGGTTAGTTGATGAATGCAACGAGCTATTTGATTGGGTGGGTTGGGGGATTTTCCACACGGAAGGAGGCGAACGCACAGCGTTAGCGAGAGAGTTGATACGAGCCCAGCCAAGCTTCGCGCACTTCTATGTATACCTGACGCGTGGACCTCAGCGACACCAGGAAAGATTATAAATACATTGTTGTCGTCGAACCTTCCTTTGGCTGTGTTTATAATACAACTATCTTCAGTTTTCGCGTCTTTCAGATAGCTTACCAGATTATCGGCAATGGATCAATCTCGAGAAGGATTGTGTTGCTTTTGACTGGTAACACAATTTTACCGCCAAAAGCACAGTAAATGAATTAAACCTCGTGTAGATTATGAGCAACTAGCGGGTACCCTTGCTATGCACTGCTGATGTGTGAATATTTTATAGCATGTTTACATACAAACTCAGACTGACTTTGAAATACCAAACACATTGATAATAAAAGAAGAGTAAGTACTGTTACATGTTGAAAACTGCATTAAAATAATAAAAAAATAAAACTTTTCCGGGGTTCGAACCCAACGTCTTTGGGACTTGCAAGTGTTCACAGTCCCGCGCTCTATCCCCTCGTCTACTGACTCACATGACATCATAGCGAGTCGTTAACGTATATATATGATCCGCGTTGGTCCACCAAAAATGCGAGCATAGGACGAAGGCCGACTCAAACTTACGAGGACCTAAAAAAGTCACTTCAAAGTCAAATTTGGTCACAAAAAATACCCTACTACCCCTTCCCAACCGTCCCAACTCCACACAAGGATCAAAGCGATCTCGATACACCCGATTTCGTCTCTGATATCGCTGACGAAAACTCTAGTGAATGATCGCCGCCATGTTTACCTCCCAACTAAGGGACTTTAGAGCTGCTCCGACCACCTCTAAATTATTCCCGCTAACTTAGCTGTCAGGTAGTCAAACTGGCGCACGAGCAACCCAGTTAAGCTATCCGGCGCTGATTTAGCTGGTAGGTTGCGTTTTAGCTGACAGCTAGCCGATAACGGCTTGTTGAGCAACCGGCCCCTGGACTTCCCTCCACACACACACGTAGTAGAAGGAATTAACTGACCCGCAGCCGAAAGCTGGGATAACTATGCATACACAAGCAGGATACACAGGCAGCCTGGAACGAAATGAATGATTGGCGTAAGTTCACCATATAAGGAAGTGGTTTCTACAGAACAAGGGGGCATCTCAAAGCATCCGCTCCTACTCAACGAGACAGAGCGGCGTTTGCCGAATTACTTGAGTTACAAAAGACCCTTTTTACACACAACGATTTAATTAACACATTACTCACAAGGGTCCCGCGAGGCGACGACGACTCGCAGAGTTTACTTACTTTAATAGATAATTTACTTGTCCCCTTCTCAGACCACCCCTCTCACTCTCGTGGACTCGCGCGCCCCCCCTCTAGACTGCGACCCAACGTTTCGAATAGTAGAGAAATTTCCACGACTCACCTCAACACGTAGGCCGTGATAGCCAGTCGCCCACAAGTCCCTTGCCCCACTGTTCTCGCCAGAGAACGTCAGTCCACTCTAGGTCTATCCAAGACCCCTCGGAAGCACCCGTTGCCTCCCTGTCGAGAGATAGCGTTTTCCATGGGACGCATCGCCTGCCACCTCGGGCCGGTAGAATGACCGTCTACCCCCACGAGCGAGGACTTTTCTTTGGAATTCACTTTCCAAATCTCTACGACGTCGTTCCTCCGGAACGTACATCTGCAAGGGCGGACGCTTGTCCCTCAATGCCAGAAGTTTCGAGACCCAGTCTCGCTTAAGAGTTGGCGTGCAGACCCTAACTCTTCCAGAGCTCCCTCGGCTCTCGCTCGTCTGATCCAACGACCAGAGATGATCTACTCAGTCTGGGCGCAAATCAGCCCATCGAAGCTCGTCGAATAACCTGGTCACGTGACCCTAGGCCAATCAGGGCCCGCATTCCGGAATACTAATGACCCGTGGGGTGTGGACCCCGTGCATGCGACAAGCACTGCGGCGTACGTATCCCAGGTAACTGCCACCTGGCTCAATTTGTGGCGGGAAAGCTAGCGTCCTCCTCATACCCTGACCTACTTGGCCTGGAGGTCGCTGACCCGCCAGTCACGTCACTCGTGCTCTGTGCACACGGCAAGCTCTCCGCCATACACACACTCACACATCCACATTTCACACACACTGTCGCACTCACGCGCGACACTCTGTCACAGAATCTTTGAACTGTTCCATAACAATCACTTGCTTCAAACGGTTTAGATCCTCAACCGCACCCACAGCCACACACCATCGGTCAAACGAGCCACGCAATCGATAGACAAAGTCCCTATGAGTCTCCCTTTCCTCTTTCTTGCATCTCCTGAACTTTTGTCTATACGCCCCCGGTGTCAAAGCATACTTTTCCAAGATTGCTCTCTTTAAAGCCTCATAGTCACGCTCACTTCTAGGCAACGTGGTGTACACCTCTAGAGCTTTTCCTACTACAGCACTACCCACAATGACAGGCCAATGGGCTCTCTGCCACCTCAAACTTTCCGCTTGCTTCTCAAATGCAGCAAAGAATCCTTTCACATTCTTCTCAGAGAATATCGGAACTCCTGTGTACCTTCTCAGATCAATCTCACCCTCTCTCTCTCTCCTGACCCTGTCTCTCTCCTTCTGCTCAATTTCCACCTGTTGTCTTTTCTCAGCAGCCTGTATCTTCTCTCTCTCCAACTCCCTGTCTCTATCCGCCTTTTCTCGCTCTGCCTGTATCTTTTCTCTCTCCGCCTCTATCTTCTTCAATTCCACCTCCCTCTCTGCCTCTATCTCCAATTTCTTTGCTCTCTCAACTGCTTCTATGTCCAGTTTCTTTGCTCTCTCAATTGCTTCTATGTCCAGTTTCTTCATTCTCTCATCTGCCTCTAGTCTGTCTCTCTCGATCCCCAATCTCTCTCTCTCCGCCTGTATCCTGTCTCTCTCAATCCCCAATTTAAGTATGTCCAATTCATGCTGCCTCTGTCTTTCCTCTTTTTCCTCCTTCTCTCTCCCCCTTCCCTCATCTGGATCAGTCATCAGCATCTTCCTATCAACTTTACTCTCAGTCCGCTTATCCTCCACGAACTTAATCAGAGCATCCTGCATAACAATTTTTGAAGCACCTTTAATGACATCCACGCCATACTTCTCAATGGTTAATTCCAAATTCTGTTTATCAAATCCCAGAATCTCCAACCTTGTCGGCCACTCTCCTCCCTCAGCCATGGCGAAAAGTTACTAATTCCAACAATCACCAAAAATAGCAACACTCAGCAAAAATCCAAACAGCACTAAATGCACGATCTCTAATGAACCCAACAACGTCAAATCGAGTCACTAAGTGGCAGATCACAAGAGCAAAGGTCAATTAAACAAGCAGGCCGTGTCACAACAACCACTCACTCCTAATGCATAATGGATCACGTGAGCAAGGGTGAAATCAGCAATGCAGGTCAGGTCACAACAATCACTCAAGGCACAATCAATGCAGGTCAAATCTCTAACTGATAAATATAGATTCAGAATTTTATCTCATAGATTTACGTTCAATATCCCGAGACGAAAGGCCCCCATGTGTTACAAGTAGTAATAAGAAAACTAATCTTTTCTTTGGTTCGTTAATTGTCTAGGGTAACTTGCATTATCTACTTGCCACCTTCCAGTCCACACTCAGACAACGATGACGTACGTCCACAAATGAGGAATGGGATATCGAAATCAAACTTCAGAAATAGCTTTAATCAATGATAAACAAATTGGTCATGAGTGAAATTTTCTACACAATATTCAATAAGTCATGGAGATACTGAAACGCATTGCTAATTAAAATAAACCTTTCCCCAAAATAAACAATACTTAAAAGAAGACGGCCTGCCAAGCCAGAGTAAACCAGTACTTATCTGTGACTTGTGGAGTCCAGCCAATCCGCTGCGAGCGCGCTCACGCTCGCACGATGAATGAAATACCACACACTGGAGGGGGAAATGGGGCTAGGGATATCCGCTTACGAATGCACTTCACAACACACGACGAAACATGAGATTGCCTCGCAGAAAGAGGAGGCAGTCGTTATTCTCGTTTCTTGTTGAGGAGGCTGATGTCTTGTCTTGAAGTTGAGCTCGAGAAGGTGTAGAGGCTCAGGCGTCGATACGTAGATAGACGGCAGGACAGGCAGCAGACGACAATCCTCTCAGTGGACGTGATAGGCGGCAGGGCAGTCGAGGTGGTCTGGACGACGAGGCGAGGGAGACAGTCAGAACTTTCTCGCAGGCGTCTTCTCGGGCATTGGAGAATCTCTAGCGTCAATTCCTCCATACAGGGAGGACAGGGCGCAGTTCACTTAGGAAAGGGAACTTTTCAGAGACGAGAACTTGAGATACCTTAAGCGTTGTCTCTCTCGAGTCAGGAGCGAGGGCAATACTCCATCCAGCACCCTGTCTACGCATAGACACTTGAAGTAGGCTACTGGGCATTGTCTTTCCAGTGGAAAACACTTCATTGGTTTTCACAGTTAGTTCATCACGTGAACTCTCAGACAGGGCGCCGTAATCACATCTTCTGTCCCTGTGAAAACTCTGGAACGGGGCACCCTATAATTCCATAACACGGGTTTTTATACAACAGCAAAAGTCTACTTGCTGTCCTCAACCAATCACAACGTTTGAAGGTGTCTTGAGTCACGATTTTACACTAAACGACCAATCAACTGTTCACACAGCCAGTCATCTTTCCATTGATCAATAACTGAGCTGTCTCATTAGTCTGTCTTCCAGAAAGTCCAAGGCGGATTGGTCAATGGCTGAATGCGAACCGAGATGAGTTCAATATCATCCCAAACGTTCTACTAAGTTCGTTTCTCCATTAGAAGGAAAACAAGGTTTACCATTCGTTTTTCCTTCCGAAACTCCACACACCACACAAATCTCGTTATTAGCACTGGCTTGGCAGAAATATCAAACCTACTTAAACGCTTGGCAGGCATTTCCCAACCCACTGCATAATACACAACAGCCAACATCAAAAAGGGAAGTATGCGTTTCGTAACACTAGACAATTGCTCATTTGGACAGATGGAAGCAACTGTACTTATGGGTACCTTGAGAATTCTACTAACATTAACAATGTTGGGAAATTACAAATATTGAAGAAAATATTGAACTGTAAAGAGTAAAATGTGCATTGCACTTTTACTATTTTTATACGAAATAATTGTCTGTTTTTGACATTTTGGGTATCTCCTTTTCTTACTTCACAAAAAGTCAATGTATTACCATTCTGTATTTCATGTCCTGTCCTATTCATTAATGGTGCTTGTACAGTGATTATGCTATGGGACTTTTCTGTGGCTTCTAGAAACATTATTGTTCTAATTTGCATAGGTGAATATTTCTTTCTGTTGGTCCATAAACACACTCAGATGTGCACACGCGCGCACACATGTGCGCGCGCACACACATGCACTCACAAACCCTACCAATAACAACAGTGGGAGTTTACCTTGTTGTTTTCACTGTTCCCTTTGACAGAGTCCCAGTCCTCTTCGACTGAGCAGAAATCCTGAGGACGGTTCCATGTCCCTCCTCGGTCATCCGGCTTTGGGCAATGACACATCACAGAAGATTGACGTCGGCATAGAGATAGTTCATGATCATATTATCACAGAAGAGTTTGTGTACAAGGTGAGCGATTACTTCAAAGAACTGCAGCGTCGCTGCAATTTACCAGAGAATCGTCGTACTGCATACGACTGCAATCCTCCCGAGGTGAGTTTCGTAGGTTTGGTGGATGAAAACTTTATCGCGATTCACACGGCCTTTTGTCAAGGAGCATCAGGCTCCCCAGGTGTGGTGCTGAATGCAGAAGGCCAGGTGAAGGCTCGGCTGATGCTGTGCCGAGGCTTCCCAGCCTACTACCACAAGCTTACTGAACAAGGCCGGGCCCTGCATCCCATGCCAGATCCGAAGTTCAGATTTGAGCATGGGCTTGATCTGACAAGGCTGTATGGGAAGATGTGTGAGCGGGCTGCTGGAAACGAAAATGCTCTGCATTTTGTAGAAGAAATCTTTGGTTAGCATTTCTGGCCTATCCTGAGCTAGACTATTCCACTGCTGAGAAATAGCTCCAGATGAGAGTCTCAGAGTTTGTCCTGCCATGCCTGAAATAATGCCCTCCACGTACAGTTCCACTCCTAATGTCTGAGCTGTCCTGAGATATTTTTACTTTGTTACTTTTGGACCCCCTGAGAGAAACTGTTTTGGTGGTGTGAAAGTAACTCAATCATGGAAACCCATGGCAAATTTTTGTAGCAAGATTTTCATTGTGGAAAAATGAAGTGGGCAGCATTAATTTCCAGTGTGATGAATTGTATTGCATACATTGTATTGAATTTGATTTAATTGCATTATGTAATGTTGCTCTGTATTGTACTATGTTGCATTGCAACTTTTTGTGTTGTCCTGCAGTGTATTCTGTTGCACTGTATTGTATCAAATTGTGTTGCATCATTTTGCATTGTATTGCATTCCACTGCAGTGCAAAGTGTGTAGGCAGATATAGGAACAGTGAATGCTTGACCACAGTGAAACTGCTGTTTTTGTTATGGAAAACTTGTCGTAAAGTTTGTTTGTTCCTGGAAGAATGTTGACCCACAGAAGTTGTAGATAGATAATTAGAAGTTGCTGATATATAATTCTGAGTTCTGCATGATCTCTGTAAACTTCCTAGGCATGACAATACACGTGCTGTGGAAACATTTGTGAAAAAGATAGTTCCGTGTAAAGCAGGACATTATATATCTGTTTTGTTTTGTTGGGGATGGGGGTGTGGTTTTGGGAGAAAAAAAACCCTGATGGTTGTACATGTTGATGGATTTCAAGAGACACCCGTGGAAACTCTTCTTCACTGAGAGGTGATGCAGCTTAAGTGATCTGAATTTGTGGATGCTACGTCCATGGAAAGACTTTAAGAAGGGAAAGGGGTGTGTATGAAAAGGAAAACAAATTGTCAAAGACAAGAGCTCTCAGTGCATAAGGTGGCACATAGCATAGAGAACATGTTTTTTCTTTTTACGGTTATGCTTTTGAAATTTGTACACAGCAACAGTACACAAAGAAAATTCACACCGAGTTGAATCGTTCTGCCTAATGTGTTATCATATACACTCTAAAATGAGGACTTCTTGTATTTTTGCCCTATTCGCCATTACTTAGTGAACAGCCTGATACTCATCTTAACTGAGTTTAAACAAAGAAGGACAATAATTATTGCAGAATTAAAACATGATTGGGATGTGTATGATACATGAAGGAGCCTATGGTATTATATTGACATCCAGTATAGATGACTGTGATATGACGGAACATTGAACACCAGAGAAATGATTCATTGATTCTTTCTTTCTCAAGGATGAAATTTTAGGCATTTCTGCCTATCTAACAAATTGTCATTGCTCATAAAGAAACTACAATCCTGGAATAAGAAAAAGGGCACGGTAGCTTAGCTATGTACAACAGTTGGCAATTAAACGATATGATAAACAATGAGGGAAAACACAATGGAGAGAACTGTTTGCTGGTTTGTTACTTTGCGCACATGTCAGAACTGCATTGTCCATTTTTACTCGATGTTGGATTTTGTTTGTTTTGCTGAAGTGCCAAAAGTGGAAGTGGTGTCTTTTTGCCATTGATTAAACGATTCATTCTGTGAGAAGCCTTACGTCATGATAGCCCATATATTTTTGAGAAATTCTATTCTGCAATGTACAGCAACAGTTGACAAGTTCTGGATTATTTTGTGTTTCTGTGGACATGATGTCCCACTTCAGTGCAACCCTGCTCTCTGACTTTGTTGGTTCCCTCAGTTCCTGGAAACTCGTGCTTTGCCGTGTGCCTTCAGATGTCAACTTTTGGATTACATATCAAGTGCTTTTGTCTTTTATCTTTTTTATCTCAAAGACAAACCATGATATACCTGTACATGTACTCTCCATGCTTCAAAAATGTATCATCCTCATCCTCATCCCCCATCCTCATCCCCCATCCTCATCCCCCATCCTCATCCCCCATCCTCATCCCCCATCCTCATCCCCCATCCTCATCCCCCATCCTCATCCCTCATCCTCATCCCCCATCCTCATCCCCCATCCTCATCCCCCATCCTCATCCCCCATCCTCATCCCCCATCCACCATGCCAATGAAATAACTCCTCATGCCTGTTGAATTTATCCTTTTTATACACAGACACACACTTTGGTGGCTTCAGCCATCACAAACAGACACACACCTTGCTGGCTTCAGCCATCACAAACACAGACACACACCATTGCTGGCTTCAGCCATCACAAACATAGACACACCACTGGTGGCTTCAGCCATCACAAACACAGACACACACCATTGGTGGCTTCAGCCATCACAAACACAGACACACCATTGGTGGCTTCAGCCATCACAAACACAGACACACACCATTGGTGGCTTCAGCCATCACAAACACAGACACACCATTGGTGGCTTCAGCCATCACAAACACAGACACACACCATTGGTGGCTTCAGCCATCACAAACACAGACACACCATTGGTGGCTTCAGCCATCACAAACACAGACACACACCATTGGTGGCTTCAGCCATCACAAACACAGACACACACCATTGGTGGCTTCAGCCATCACAAACACAGACACACACCATTGGTGGCTTCAGCCATCACAAACAGACACACACCATTGGTGGCTTCAGCCATCACAAACACAGACACACACCATTGGTGGCTTCAGCCATCACAAACACAGACACACACCATTGGTGGCTTCAGCCATCACAAACACAGACACACACCATTGGTGGCTTCAGCCATCACAAACACAGACACACACCATTGGTGGCTTCAGCCATCACAAACAGACACACACCATTGGTGGCTTCAGCCATCACAAACACAGACACACACCATTGGTGGCTTCAGCCATCACAAACACAGACACACACCATTGGTGGCTTCAGCCATCACAAACACAGACACACACCATTGGTGGCTTCAGCCATCACAAACACAGACACACACCATTGGTGGCTTCAGCCATCACAAACACAGACACACACCATTGGTGGCTTCAGCCATCACAAACACAGACACACACCATTGGTGGCTTCAGCCATCACAAACACAGACACACACCATTGGTGGCTTCAGCCATCACAAACACAGACACACACCATTGGTGGCTTCAGCCATCACAAACACAGACACACACCATTGGTGGCTTCAGCCATCACAAACACAGACACACCATTGGTGGCTTCAGCCATCACAAACACAGACACACACCATTGGTGGCTTCAGCCATCACAAACACAGACACACCATTGGTGGCTTCAGCCATCACAAACACAGACACACACCATTGGTGGCTTCAGCCATCACAAACACAGACACACCATTGGTGGCTTCAGCCATCACAAACACAGACACACACCATTGGTGGCTTCAGCCATCACAAACACAGACACACACCATTGGTGGCTTCAGCCATCACAAACACAGACACACACCATTGGTGGCTTCAGCCATCACAAACACAGACACACCATTGGTGGCTTCAGCCATCACAAACACAGACACACCATTGGTGGCTTCAGCCATCACAAACACAGACACACACCATTGGTGGCTTCAGCCATCACAAACACAGACACACACCATTGGTGGCTTCAGCCATCACAAACACAGACACACCATTGGTGGCTTCAGCCATCACAAACACAGACACACACCATTGGTGGCTTCAGCCATCACAAACACAGACACACACCATTGGTGGCTTCAGCCATCACAAACACAGACACACACCATTGGTGGCTTCAGCCATCACAAACACAGACACACACCATTGGTGGCTTCAGCCATCACAAACACAGACACACCATTGGTGGCTTCAGCCATCACAAACACAGACACACCATTGGTGGCTTCAGCCATCACAAACACAGACACACACCATTGGTGGCTTCAGCCATCACAAACACAGACACACACCATTGGTGGCTTCAGCCATCACAAACACAGACACACACCATTGGTGGCTTCAGCCATCACAAACACAGACACACCATTGGTGGCTTCAGCCATCACAAACACAGACACACACCATTGGTGGCTTCAGCCATCACAAACACAGACACACACCATTGGTGGCTTCAGCCATCACAAACACAGACACACACCATTGGTGGCTTCAGCCATCACAAACACAGACACACACCATTGGTGGCTTCAGCCATCACAAACACAGACACACACCATTGGTGGCTTCAGCCATCACAAACACAGACACACACCATTGGTGGCTTCAGCCATCACAAACACAGACACACACCATTGGTGGCTTCAGCCATCACAAACACAGACACACCATTGGTGGCTTCAGCCATCACAAACACAGACACACACCATTGGTGGCTTCAGCCATCACAAAACACAGACACACACCATTGGTGGCTTCAGCCATCACAAACACAGACACACCATTGGTGGCTTCAGCCATCACAAACACAGACACACACCATTGGTGGCTTCAGCCATCACAAACACAGACACACACCATTGGTGGCTTCAGCCATCACAAACACAGACACACCATTGGTGGCTTCAGCCATCACAAACACAGACACACACCATTGGTGGCTTCAGCCATCACAAACACAGACACACACCATTGGTGGCTTCAGCCATCACAAACACAGACACACACCATTGGTGGCTTCAGCCATCACAAACACAGACACACACCATTGGTGGCTTCAGCCATCACAAACACAGACACACACCATTGGTGGCTTCAGCCATCACAAACACAGACACACACCATTGGTGGCTTCAGCCATCACAAACACAGACACACCATTGGTGGCTTCAGCCATCACAAACACAGACACACACCATTGGTGGCTTCAGCCATCACAAACACAGACACACACCATTGGTGGCTTCAGCCATCACAAACACAAACACACCATTGGTGGCTTCAGCCATCACAAACACAAACACACCATTGGTGGCTTCAGCCATCACAAACACAGACACACACCATTGGTGGCTTCAGCCATCACAAACACAGACACACCATTGGTGGCTTCAGCCATCACAAACACAGACACACACCATTGGTGGCTTCAGCCATCACAAACACAGACACACCATTGGTGGCTTCAGCCATCACAAACACAGACACACCATTGGTGGCTTCAGCCATCACAAACACAGACACACCATTGGTGGCTTCAGCCATCACAAACACAGACACACACCATTGGTGGCTTCAGCCATCACAAACACAGACACACACCATTGGTGGCTTCAGCCATCACAAACACAGACACACACCATTGGTGGCTTCAGCCATCACAAACACAGACACACACCATTGGTGGCTTCAGCCATCACAAACACAGACACCACCATTGGTGGCTTCAGCCATCACAAACACAGACACACACCATTGGTGGCTTCAGCCATCACAAACACAGACACACCATTGGTGGCTTCAGCCATCACAAACACAGACACACACCATTGGTGGCTTCAGCCATCACAAACACAGACACACCATTGGTGGCTTCAGCCATCACAAACACAGACACACCATTGGTGGCTTCAGCCATCACAAACACAGACACACACCATTGGTGGCTTCAGCCATCACAAACACAGACACACCATTGGTGGCTTCAGCCATCACAAACACAGACACACACCATTGGTGGCTTCAGCCATCACAAACACAGACACACCATTGGTGGCTTCAGCCATCACAAACACAGACACACACCATTGGTGGCTTCAGCCATCACAAACACAGACACACACCATTGGTGGCTTCAGCCATCACAAACACAGACACACCATTGGTGGCTTCAGCCATCACAAACACAGACACACACCATTGGTGGCTTCAGCCATCACAAACACAGACACACCACCATTGGTGGCTTCAGCCATCACAAACACAGACACACCATTGGTGGCTTCAGCCATCACAAACACAGACACACCATTGGTGGCTTCAGCCATCACAAACACAGACACACACCATTGGTGGCTTCAGCCATCACAAACACAGACACACCATTGGTGGCTTCAGCCATCACAAACACAGACACACACCATTGGTGGCTTCAGCCATCACAAACACAGACACACCATTGGTGGCTTCAGCCATCACAAACACAGACACACACCATTGGTGGCTTCAGCCATCACAAACACAGACACACACCATTGGTGGCTTCAGCCATCACAAACACAGACACACCATTGGTGGCTTCAGCCATCACAAACACAGACACACCATTGGTGGCTTCAGCCATCACAAACACAGACACACACCATTGGTGGCTTCAGCCATCACAAACACAGACACACACCATTGGTGGCTTCAGCCATCACAAACACAGACACACCATTGGTGGCTTCAGCCATCACAAACACAGACACACCATTGGTGGCTTCAGCCATCACAAACACAGACACACACCATTGGTGGCTTCAGCCATCACAAACACAGACACACCATTGGTGGCTTCAGCCATCACAAACACAGACACACACCATTGGTGGCTTCAGCCATCACAAACACAGACACACACCATTGGTGGCTTCAGCCATCACAAACACAGACACACACCATTGGTGGCTTCAGCCATCACAAACACAGACACACACCATTGGTGGCTTCAGCCATCACAAACACAAACACACCATTGGTGGCTTCAGCCATCACAAACACAGACACACCATTGGTGGCTTCAGCCATCACAAACACAGACACACACCATTGGTGGCTTCAGCCATCACAAACACAGACACACCATTGGTGGCTTCAGCCATCACAAACACAGACACACCATTGGTGGCTTCAGCCATCACAAACACAGACACACACCATTGGTGGCTTCAGCCATCACAAACACAGACACACCATTGGTGGCTTCAGCCATCACAAACACAGACACACCATTGGTGGCTTCAGCCATCACAAACACAGACACACACCATTGGTGGCTTCAGCCATCACAAACACAGACACACCATTGGTGGCTTCAGCCATCACAAACACAGACACACACCATTGGTGGCTTCAGCCATCACAAACACAGACACACCATTGGTGGCTTCAGCCATCACAAACACAGACACACCATTGGTGGCTTCAGCCATCACAAACACAGACACACCATTGGTGGCTTCAGCCATCACAAACACAGACACACACCATTGGTGGCTTCAGCCATCACAAACACAGACACACACCATTGGTGGCTTCAGCCATCACAAACACAGACACACCATTGGTGGCTTCAGCCATCACAAACACAGACACACACCATTGGTGGCTTCAGCCATCACAAACACAGACACACACCATTGGTGGCTTCAGCCATCACAAACACAGACACACCATTGGTGGCTTCAGCCATCACAAACACAGACACACACCATTGGTGGCTTCAGCCATCACAAACACAGACACACACCATTGGTGGCTTCAGCCATCACAAACACAGACACACCATTGGTGGCTTCAGCCATCACAAACACAGACACACACCATTGGTGGCTTCAGCCATCACAAACACAGACACACCATTGGTGGCTTCAGCCATCACAAACACAGACACACCATTGGTGGCTTCAGCCATCACAAACACAAACACACCATTGGTGGCTTCAGCCATCACAAACACAGACACACACCATTGGTGGCTTCAGCCATCACAAACACAGACACACCATTGGTGGCTTCAGCCATCACAAACACAGACACACACCATTGGTGGCTTCAGCCATCACAAACACAGACACACCATTGGTGGCTTCAGCCATCACAAACACAGACACACCATTGGTGGCTTCAGCCATCACAAACACAGACACACACCATTGGTGGCTTCAGCCATCACAAACACAGACACACACCATTGGTGGCTTCAGCCATCACAAACACAGACACACCATTGGTGGCTTCAGCCATCACAAACACAGACACACACCATTGGTGGCTTCAGCCATCACAAACACAGACACACACCATTGGTGGCTTCAGCCATCACAAACACAGACACACCATTGGTGGCTTCAGCCATCACAAACACAGACACACACCATTGGTGGCTTCAGCCATCACAAACACAGACACACACCATTGGTGGCTTCAGCCATCACAAACACAGACACACCATTGGTGGCTTCAGCCATCACAAACACAGACACACCATTGGTGGCTTCAGCCATCACAAACACAGACACACACCATTGGTGGCTTCAGCCATCACAAACACAGACACACCATTGGTGGCTTCAGCCATCACAAACACAGACACACACCATTGGTGGCTTCAGCCATCACAAACACAGACACACCATTGGTGGCTTCAGCCATCACAAACACAGACACACACCATTGGTGGCTTCAGCCATCACAAACACAGACACACCATTGGTGGCTTCAGCCATCACAAACACAGACACACACCATTGGTGGCTTCAGCCATCACAAACACAGACACACCATTGGTGGCTTCAGCCATCACAAACACAGACACACCATTGGTGGCTTCAGCCATCACAAACACAGACACACACCATTGGTGGCTTCAGCCATCACAAACACAGACACACCATTGGTGGCTTCAGCCATCACAAACACAGACACACACCATTGGTGGCTTCAGCCATCACAAACACAGACACACACCATTGGTGGCTTCAGCCATCACAAACACAGACACACCATTGGTGGCTTCAGCCATCACAAACACAGACACACCATTGGTGGCTTCAGCCATCACAAACACAGACACACACCATTGGTGGCTTCAGCCATCACAAACACAGACACACCATTGGTGGCTTCAGCCATCACAAACACAGACACACCATTGGTGGCTTCAGCCATCACAAACACAGACACACACCATTGGTGGCTTCAGCCATCACAAACACAGACACACACCATTGGTGGCTTCAGCCATCACAAACACAGACACACCATTGGTGGCTTCAGCCATCACAAACACAGACACACCATTGGTGGCTTCAGCCATCACAAACACAGACACACCATTGGTGGCTTCAGCCATCACAAACACAGACACACACCATTGGTGGCTTCAGCCATCACAAACACAGACACACACCATTGGTGGCTTCAGCCATCACAAACACAGACACACACCATTGGTGGCTTCAGCCATCACAAACACAGACACACACCATTGGTGGCTTCAGCCATCACAAACACAGACACACCATTGGTGGCTTCAGCCATCACAAACACAGACACACCATTGGTGGCTTCAGCCATCACAAACACAGACACACACCATTGGTGGCTTCAGCCATCACAAACACAGACACACACCATTGGTGGCTTCAGCCATCACAAACACAGACACACCATTGGTGGCTTCAGCCATCACAAACACAGACACACCATTGGTGGCTTCAGCCATCACAAACAGACACACACCATTGGTGGCTTCAGCCATCACAAACAGACACACACCATTGGTGGCTTCAGCCATCACAAACACAGACACACACCATTGGTGGCTTCAGCCATCACAAACACAGACACACACCATTGGTGGCTTCAGCCATCACAAACACAGACACACCATTGGTGGCTTCAGCCATCACAAACAGACACACACCATTGGTGGCTTCAGCCATCACAAACACAGACACACCATTGGTGGCTTCAGCCATCACAAACACAGACACACCATTGGTGGCTTCAGCCATCACAAACACAGACACACACCATTGGTGGCTTCAGCCATCACAAACACAGACACACCATTGGTGGCTTCAGCCATCACAAACACAGACACACACCATTGGTGGCTTCAGCCATCACAAACACAGACACACACCATTGGTGGCTTCAGCCATCACAAACACAGACACACACCATTGGTGGCTTCAGCCATCACAAACACAGACACACCATTGGTGGCTTCAGCCATCACAAACACAGACACACCATTGGTGGCTTCAGCCATCACAAACACAAACACACCATTGGTGGCTTCAGCCATCACAAACACAGACACACCATTGGTGGCTTCAGCCATCACAAACACAGACACACACCATTGGTGGCTTCAGCCATCACAAACACAAACACACCATTGGT
>JAWQFJ010007452.1:0-5000 GCA_034096865.1 Theodoxus fluviatilis
TTGTTCAGTCAACCACCGTGACTAGTGCAATAGCCACCGACCACTTTTGTGTAATGGCCACTCTGGACGCTACTGTTCCTCACACTTCGCCGGTTTCTTTGACTGTTCGCAACGTGCGCCTAATTGACAGACCTGTTTTTTGTGATGATGTGAAATTGAAGCTCTCTGTACTCCCGTCTGTTGCCGCTGGCGATCTTGACTGTGCGTTACGTGACGTCTTGGACTTTCACGCTCCGGCTACGAAACGGAAGGTCTCTTCCGTTAAGACCGGCAGCGCCCCGTGGTTTAATTCTGCTCGTGATGATGTCAGGGCCGCCAAGCGGCAACGACGCCGAGCTGAACGTCAGTGGTTGAAAACTGGACTTACCATTCACAAACACCTTTTTGTCCAGGCCAAGAACTTAGTTACAAACTCATGTATGATGCTAAAGTTAATTACTTCAGCTCTCAGATTGTGGATAGCGCGTCGTGTGGGCAACTGTTCGGCATCTGCAAAAAACTCCTCGGTAAAACCAAAAAGGTTCTCCTTTCGTCAATCTTCTCCGTTCTGGAACTTCCTGGCCGTTTTCTTGAATTCTTTGAGAACAAAATTCAAACCATCAGACGGGATCTCGATAGTCAAATACTGAATCCTCCCGCAGTTGCTGATCGTTGCTTTCAGGGCGTCCCGTTCACCACTTTCCAGACAGTGTCTGAAAAGGCTGTCAAGAAAGTGATTCTCGCCTCCACTCCCACCACTTGCGACCTTGACCCCATCCCCACCCCCCTGTTAGTTGAATGCCTTGACTCTCTTCTGCCCTACATCACATCTGTTGTTAACGAGTCCCTCTCATCTGGCACCTTCTATTCCGTGTACAAGTCAGCCATAATTAAGCCACTCCTGAAGAAGCCTTCTCTGGACCCTAACATTTTGAAAAATTATCGCCCGGTCTCTAACCTCCACTTCCTGTCCAAAGTTATTGAGAGACTAGTACTCACCCAGCTGCAGCAACATCTTGCAACCAACAACCTCTTGGCACCCCTGCAGTCAGCCTATCGTAGCCACCATAGCACAGAAACTGCCTTACTCAGAATCCTCGGCGACCTTTACTCTTCTCTAGATCAGGGAAAACTTAGCATTCTCACCCTCTTAGCCTTGTCAGCGGCTTTCGACACAATAGACCACAACACTCTCCTCTCACGCCTGCGAAACACTTTCGGAATTTCACACTCTGCCCTTGTCTGGTTTCATTCTTATCTCACTGACAGATTTCAAACGGTCTCCATCAACAATCATTACTCAGCTCCTTCTCCTGTCCGATTTGGTGTTCCCCAGGGCTCAGTACTGGGTCCAGTTTTGTTCGTTCTTTACATGCAACCTTTGTTTGACATAGTCGCTCAGCACTCAATCAGTCAGCATGCATTTGCAGATGATAACCAGCTCTACAAAGAAACCACCTTAGATCAATTCCAACCCACGTTAGACACTCTACAGACCTGTCTTTCTAATGTTAAGTCATGGATGTCACACAACAAACTCCAGCTAAACGATTCCAAAACCGAATGCCTTCTTGTCAAGTCTCAGAGACTAGTGACGCCTCCATCCCTTCCGTCTTCTGTCAGGGTAGGAGACGCTGACGTCGCCTTTGTAACATCAGTCAAAAACCTTGGTGTCACCCTCGATTCTCATCTCTCTCTTTTCGACTTTGTCCAAAACACTTTCAAATCTGCATACATACAACTCAGACAGATAAGCGCAATCAGACACCTTCTCACTACTCAAGCTACTACTATTCTAGTCTGTGCTCTTATTCTCAGTCGCCTCGATTATTGCAACGGCCTTCTTGCCGGCTGCCCCGCATATCTCACCGATAAACTTCAAAGAGTGCAAGATGCTGCAGCTCGACTCATCTGTAAGTCAAAAAAGTCAGATCATCTCACTCCTCTCTTCCACTCTCTCCACTGGTTGCCCATTAGTGCTCGAGTCCAATACAAGATTGCCTGTCTTTGCTACCACTACTTCGCTTAATCCCTTCCTCAATATCTCTCTAAACCCATGCGCACCTACTCACCCGCTAGACAGCTACGCTCTTCCGCAGACACAAGAATCCTCAGGTTCCCGGAGGACCCTCCAGTTAAAACAAAATTTGGTGAACGCTCTTTCTTTTATCAGGCTCCCTCTATCTGGAATGACCTCCCCGCCTCTGTTCGTCACTCTACATCTCCCTCGACCTTTCGCTCTCGTCTCAAAACTCACCTCTTCTTGAAATCGTTCCCGAATCCTGTCTAAGTTTCTTCATCTTCCTCCCCTCACTGTTCTCTTTGTACTAGCTTGCCTAAGCCCCCTACCACCCTCCTGTTTCTCCTCCCCCTCTCCCCAGTTTCATGGTTAAGCAGTGACGCTGTACATCAGTTTGTCGAATGCCTGAAGTGAATGTCTGACTCCTATGTTATTAAGTTTATTAAGTTATCTTTGATGTGATTGACTGTTAATGTATATTGTAATGGTTGTTTATGTAGACACACGTACAGACAGACACACGTACAGACAGACACACAAACACACGTACAGACACGGTGTACACCGACAGGAGGGAGGGGCAGAGAGAGAGAGGCAGGCAGGCAGAATCAGACGACCTACTTGACAAGTTAGTGCAAATACAGCATGCTTGCGACTGATAGTGGTCTTTCGCAACTCCTTCGGAGATTAGATTTGGGAAGATATCAAACCATGAGTGTCTATATACGCGATATCCTACGTACATGAGAGAGAGAGAGAGAGAGAGGCAGGCAGGCAAGGCAATTCAAGGCAGGCAGGCAGGCAGACAGATAGACAGACAGACAGACAGGAGAGAGAGAGAGAGAGAGAGAGAGAGAGAGAGAGAGAGAGAGAGAGAGAGAGAGAATGATGACAATGACAAATGTTTATTCGAATAGGCCAGCGGCCTGTTTCGAAGGAATGTTTACAACAACAACAAAATGAACGAATCAGAACGTATGAAGACTAAAAGTCTTGCGAATCAGCGCGAGGGTGGGAACAGAAAGACTGTTGCATCACGCCAGCAGTGAGGAAGAGTCTCGAGCACACCAGCACATGATCAGTCTGCACAGGCTACCTTTGATTTGATCTGATGACTCTTTTGACGGGAGATTTGTTCGCTGGCCTGTAGATTTCTCGCTTGCGAGAGTCGATAGCCTTCCGTTTCGCTGTACTCCAACCAACAGTCCGATTTGCAGTCTGCTCTGATGTATCATTTCTGGAATCGGACGTGTCAACGGTGGGTGATGCGCAGAGTTCTTTCTCGTCGGCACAAGACGAGCTTGGAGACGGCTCGACAGATGGGCAGGTGACATCGATGCTGTTCAGAGCACTCTGCAGGGAAAGGAGACTCTTGCGCTGATCTTCCTCCAGATCTTTCCTGTATTTCTCAAAACACTGCTGTAGGACTTCTGGCGTCACCTCCTGAGCTCTCCCCATGACGCTCTTGATCAGCCCCCATTTCTCCAGCAGTTTGCACAGTATCGGAGCAAGGAACAGCGGCAGTTGCACTACTATAGGACATTATCACTTCTGAAACGGAAATTCAGCCCGAGTTTCGTCCCTTTTCTTCCACTAGTTCCGGTAGACTGGTAAAAATAGAAGCTGATGAAATGATCGCTAGATCGTGGCAAAAGGATGACATTAAAGCATGCAAAAAGATTAATTAGATTGAAAACTAATCGAAAATAGTCATATTAGACTGTTTTAACGTATACTTTCTGCACAAAACCCACAGAAGATAAGTCAACAAACCTCACTGTACGTACCTAGCTGGCTAGCAGACGAACGCGATCGAACCGTAGTCACTACGCCAGCAGACGATCGAGCTAGTGTGATATAATGTTTCATGTAAAGCTCGAATGAGTAGCAGCAGATAACTGTTTAGTTCTGACTTGAATTGACAATTTCGTTTCCCTGGTCTGGCGAGGACCGAAAATTCACTATCAAGTATCATGGAGTTGATGAGTTATCAACTTGCGCGCACTCGGCGTAATGTATAACTTCACGTAGTTCGGCTTGTGGAGATGATATTAACCGTAGATTTTAGTTGTGCGGGGTAGACCACCCGCCAAAAATTTTGAATAGTGCTTTTGATATCAATGTTTAGTAATTATTGTCGGATCAGATAGCGAAACGATCACAAGCAACTTAAACGAGCTTGGCCTTGGGAGCAGCGCTTACGTTTGATTCGGCAACTGCATTCGAACTCGGTCAATCGATGTCTGACATCACACTTTGAGATTTCAATAACTTCATGAAGTTGCAGTAGTTGCTTGTTTGCTGGAATGCCATGTAGCTTGACAACTTTTCCATCAATAATTTTGCCACGATGGTTATGGCAAATGACACAGTACTGTTTTCCACCCCCACATACTTTCAGCGATCGAACTAGTATTCAGTGCAGACGAAATGTTCGAGAATGCAACCGGCAGCTGCATTCGAACTCGGTCAATCGATGTCTGACATCACACTTTGAGATTTCAATAACTTCATGAAGTTGCAGTAGTTGCTTGTTTGCTGGAATACCATGTCGGATCAGATAGCGAAACGATCACTCGTGCTAGACCGGGACACTCCCGGCAGGTGTGTTTTGTTTGCGTTGTAAGGTTTCAGTACTAGCTGTAAGTGTAAAAATGGTCAGTTATTAATATAATCGGTGATTTTAGTTGTAATGAAACTTTTTGTATGTTTTAATGCCATTTTCTTGTCATCATCGACACAGTACTGTTTTCCACCCTCACATACATGTACTTTGAGCGATCTAGTATTTTAGTGATGACGCTACGAGAATGCAACCGGAACTAGGTGGTTCTACCTAACGCGTTGTTTTTCGACAGAGAGCGCCGAGGATAACTTCTGCAGGGTACGTTAATGAGAATGTCCTATACTCTTCTGACACGGCAGCCGCACACACAGCCAACACACTTTGGGAGTGTGAACTACATGATTCCTCATCTGCACGTGCAGGTCGAGCTTCGCC
>JAWQFJ010007452.1:7500-10000 GCA_034096865.1 Theodoxus fluviatilis
AGACAGACAGACAGACAGACAGACAGACAGACAGACAGACAGACAGACAGACAGACAGACAGGCAGACAGACAGACAGATAGACAGACAGACACACACACAGACAGAAAAACACGGACATTGAGATAAACAGACAAACAAGACAGACAGACAGACTGACACACAGACAGGCACATAGACAAGCACACACGCAGACAGACAGACAGACATACAGACAGAATGACAGACTGTCAGACAGGTAGACGGACGGACAGACAGGCAGGCAGGCAGGCAGACAGAAACAGACAGGCAGACAGACACAGGCAGACAAACGGACAGACAGACACACACGCACACACAGAGAGAGAGAGAGAGAGAGAGAGAGAAGGATATAGATACAGACACACAGACAGACACACAGACAGACAGATAGACAGACAGACACACACACAAGAAAACATAGAGACGCTCAGACAGACACACAGACAGATTGCCTGAAACAAACATACAAAAAACGGACATACAGGATAACACACATACCCACACACGTATACATACACACGCGCGCGCGCGCACACACGCGCGCGTGCACGCACACACTCACACACACGCGCACGGCAGACTGGCTGACAGATAGGCACACACACACACACACACACACACACACACACACACGTACACACGCACACACACACACACACACACACACACACTCACACATCACGGAAAGATAAACGGAGAGATAGACGGAGGTCGGTCAAATGGACGGATAAATGATATAAGTATTGAAAGGATGACACAGTACACACCTTCGTAAGCCGTGACAGAATCGTATTTGCAGTTCGATTCCAGGATGGAGCTGTCTACTTCTATCTGGATGACTTTGTTTGAGTCCTGCGCCTCCAACTTCCAATAGCAGTTCAGGTTGCTGAGAACACAAGTAAAAGATGTAAAAGACAGGGTCAGCTGCACATAAATAACCATAACCTCGAATACAACGTGAACTAAATCCTCCTGCGTCTACAAAGGTAAGAACATTCTCTCTCTCTCTCTCTCTCTCTCTCTCTCTCTCTCTCTCTCTCTCTCTCTCTCTTTCATAAAAAGATGGCTGATGTGAATGAGGAATTCAATGATTGCATCATAAATGGCTAAGACGAAATGATTCCATTTTTCACGCATAGGGTGAATCGGAGAGCATTTTAACAACAGTGATGAAGAATGTGATACGCATGCTTCACAATAATACAAATAACAAATAGTGTCATCGATGACTGACATTTTTGTGTCCAGTGGTTCGAGTTTTCGCGACTCGTGTGAGAATGCTAATAATACCGCTGCGGACTCGTTCATGAAAAACTATCTGTCCGTTTTGGCATTTCTACCCGTAACAAATATCTCAAAATCGTCTTGCGAACTCAATGCAAATCACAGATTTTCCTGCTGGATTACAACGCTGACCTCAACGCAAGTCTCTCCTCGTTAGACCCACCGAGTGGCATTGTGAATGGCAGCATGGACCTCCTCTCGCATGACGATGTCATTCCGAGTGTGCCGTACGTTTTAATGCATTTAGTGCTCGTTGAGATTTTGCGTGTGTATGGAAAGGAAGAGGGAAAACGGCTCTTGTCATCTGACTATTGAGTTACTGTTATGCACTCCTCACTGAAGTACACAAAAGGTGTTTCCCTGTTTCTCTGCATGTGTGTGTGTGTGTGTGTGTGTGTGTGTGTGTGTGTGTGTGTGTGTGTGTGTGTGTGTGAGTGTGGGTGTGTGTGTGTGTGTGTGTGTGTGTGTGTGTGTGCGCGCGCGAGTGTGTGTATGTGTTCGCGCGCGTTAGCAAGTGTGTGATTTACACATGATTATTATGTTCTGATCGTCTGCCTGTATGCCTCCCCCCTTTCC
The DNA here is from genome assembly GCA_034096865.1 of Theodoxus fluviatilis. NCBI lineage: Eukaryota > Metazoa > Mollusca > Gastropoda > Cycloneritida > Neritidae > Theodoxus > Theodoxus fluviatilis. The sequence continues at coordinate 9,381 of JAWQFJ010007452.1, forward strand.
CTCCCTCCTCCCCTTCCCCGTTCTTCCTCTATCCCTCTCTCTCATGTATACATACAAACAGGTGCGCTTTCGGGTTCAAGAAAATGTACCTGACCATTCACAAACGCAAAAGCCCCAAAATACCGGTATATATCGCCTTACATACGGCAATCTTGTAGATTTGTATACTACTTGTCGTGGAGAGAGCAAATTAAGTTTTTAATCAGTAAAAAACTACAAACTACTGGTAGAGTTACCATGTCTACCGCTAGAGATAGTAATTGCACTTTCTAGTAGCAAACTTATTTATCTTAGCTGTAGAGACGGCAGTTCTACTGGCAGAGAGAGAAAGCTTGACTACATTTTGAATGTTGCTGTCTTCTTCTTCTTCTTCTTCTTCTTCTTCTTCTTCTTCTTCTTCTTCTTCTTCTTCTTCTTCTTCTTCTTCTTCTTCTTCTTCTTCTTCTTCTTCTTCTTCTTCTTCTTCTTCTTCTTCAATATTACCATCACCACCATTGTTTTGCTGTCGTCGTCGTCATCTTTATTGTCACCATCATCAGTGCGTCTTCATTATACAATTTATGCAGCATCAGCATTCTATAACTATCATCACCAAACAGTATCAGCAGCAGCAGCAGCAG
>JAWQFJ010007452.1:15000-30000 GCA_034096865.1 Theodoxus fluviatilis
CTTACCTGGACCTTCTCAGATGCGACACGGGATGCGCCCCTTTCTGACTTCCCCGGCCTCATCTGGCCATCCAGTACCGGTAACCAGATCTCAAGCAAGGTCCCATCTGCCGAGGAAGTGACCCAGTTCATCAAGAGAGTTTGCGTCAAGCCAGCACCTGGGCCAAACGGCGTGCCCTTTTGTGGTGTAAAAAAGGTGCCCAAGGGTTGGGTAGCTACTTGTCCTCATTCTCCAGGCGGCATGGCGTAAACGTCTTGTTTGCAGCTAATGGCAGAAGGCGGAAATAGTCTACATCCCGAAGGAGCAGAACTCTTCCACCAGTAACCAGTTCCGGCCCAAATCTCTCCTAAATGTGGAATGGAAAATCTTCTGTGGGGTGTTAGCAAAGAGGACGAAGAGTTACTTGACCACGAACGGCTACATCACGTCATCCATCCACAAAATAGGCGTTCCAGGAGTTCCAGGTTGTCTTGAGCACGCCACAATAATCTGGAAAGCAATCTAGAGAGCCAAACAAAGAAAATTATATCTCCACGTTATCTGATTGGATCTAGCAAACGCCTACGGAATTAATACCCCACCAACTGATTTGGCTCGCCATCAAAATGTTCCATGTCCCCGCACCAGTCATCCATCTCCTCCAAATGTATACGATGCCACCCTGAAGGACATGGCACAAGCAACTGAGATCAAGAAGATGATGCAAGATGGCCTAACGAGAATTGACAAGTCTCTTGTGCAAGGCAAGCTTAAGCTATGGATCTTCCAGTTCGTCTTCCTGCACCGGCTCCTTTGGCCTCTCTAGGTCTACGACGTCTGCACCAGCACGGTCGAGGCATTGGAGGCGTCCATCATCAAATTCCTGAGACGGTGGTGCGGGGTTCCCCCGACTTGTCGATGTCTGTCTCTCTGGCAAGGCAAACAAACGGGAGCTCCCTTTGTCCTCAATAACAGGGGAATTCAAGGTCAGAAAGGCCCGACTACTGATGATGCTGAGGACGTCATAGGACCCGCTTGTGAGATCCACCGTTCCCACGCTCAGATCAAGAAGGAAATGGACCGCCCAGATGGCTGTGGAAGAGCAGAGGAGAGCCTAAGGCTGAAAGAGGTCTTGGGTCACCACCAAATAGGCCGCCAGGGATTGGGCTTTGGGGGAAGTACCAAGCTATGGTCCAAAGCATCGGGGAAGGAGAAGACTGAGTTGGCGTTGGGAGAGATCCGGTCAGAAAAAAACAGCAAATGGGTAGGAAAAGCTGTGCAGTAAGCGCAACAAGGCAGATGGACAGCATGAGAAGTAGCCCTACAACGCTCAGTGTCATGGAAAGACATCTGGCGCATGCCGCCACTCCGCCTTGGCTTCCTCATCAGAGCAGTCTATGACCAACTTCCAACAGGATCAAACCTCCTCAAATGGAGTCAGAACGCGGATCTATGCAAGAAAAGGCAAACGCTAAACCACATTCTGTCTGCCTGCTCTGTCGCATTGGACCTAGGAAGGTACACATGGCGCACTGGCCAAACAAATCCATGCTTCTGGCTACAGAGTCACCATCCTCGCTGTGGAAGTAGGAGCCAGGGGCTTCGCAGGTGCATCAGCCTTCAATGCCTACAAACGTATAGGACAGTCATCAAGGCAATCCACCAGGTTCTTGAGGGAGATGGCGGAAGCGGCAGAAAGAGCCTCATGCTGGATCTGGACAATGAAAAACGCGGGCAGCCAAGATGCCACATCCAGAACGCTCTAGCCAAAGACCATGCCTCATAACTTTACACACACACACACACCGTCACTCCAGTATGCACAGAAGTTGTGACACCATGAGCCAACAGGTGGGCCCCTGGAGTCATGACCAGGCGTGGCCCAACACCCCACCCCCCGCTAAGAGTGTCAGGAAATTATAGGGCCGAAACACTTGTTGACGGGGTTTCTTCCTCTGAAGACCGTCCTGTTGGCAATGGTCCTCTCGGGAGTTTCTTTCTTCTTCTTCAACTCATTTCGTTTTGTTTTGAAGGTTTACCCTTTGCCAATAATACTGTTACAGACAATAGTAATCAGGTCGATTACACCACGAGAGTGCGCGCATGTACATGTACATATATGACATGTTATTGTGGTTGTTGTCCAGCCGCAGCAAAGAAGTTCACGCATTGATGGAAACTGAGGTACGATGGGTCCTGAGATTGCAGATAAGGCCGATATGTGTCCGAAAGGTTCTCTCACACTTTAGACACACGTTGGAGGATGAGGAAGTAATGGTGCTGACAGCTCTATCCCTCCACGCAAAGCGCCTCCCCCTGTCTTTGGCAGTTATCCTGTCCTACGTCTGCCCGAGACCCTAATGTTAGCCTGCCACGCCATGTGGCATAGTTCTGCGCGAGATAGGATGATAATATCGAAGGCCTTGGCAAATGTTTTCGGGCAGTCTTTGAAGAGCTCCTTTTGTTTACAGGCAGACTGCATTTACACGATGTGACACTAACTTAGGGAACGTGACACAGTTTCTTTTGTGAATGAACGCGGGGGAAAAAATGTCACTGCATCCACACAGAAAAAAGCTAACTGACAAGTCCCCCGACTGTTCCTTCATTTAGATGTACGCAACAATAAACTTGAAAGAGAATTTCTAAGGAGGACATTATCGTAAAGTAGATGGGATAAACGTTAAGCCCCCATAAGAGTATTTTCTTATAAGTGACGAAGGGAAGGCATACTTTAGTATGATTAACATTCATGGAGCAGTGTACAATCTTCAGGACGAAATGTTCATCAAGTAGCGTAGACAGCGACAGTGCCTAACGGAATTTAGCAATCTTGGCAAGATATACCAAGTCAAAGAACCAGAGCCATCAAAATAATACGCTGTCGTACACTGTCAGGTGAGACTGGATTCGGAGGTTTCATTGCAGAATCCCGTATTCTGATATTCGCGAATTCTAGGTGCTAGATCTCGTGAGGGGGTCAGAGACACACGAGAGCTTCCGAAAGTGGAGGAGTCCAGGTCTCTGTGGATCGGGCAGACCAGGGACAGGTTGAGATGACAAATAATAGATCTGAGGCTCCTCGGTGGCCAGAGTGGCTGCTTGGGGCCGCCCCTGGCCAAGCTACTGGAGTATGCCCCGGAAGTCCAGCAGCCAGGTGTTTTAGCTGCTGAGGAGGGCTCGAACAGCTCCGGCCGTATGTTGTACTCTCTTGCTATCTCTCTTGCCAGGTGCCTGTGGAGCACAGGTCGAAAAGCGCAACAAGGACGCAGGGTGTCAATCGCTCCGAGATTCGGGTGTGGATCAGTAAGTGCAAACTCATTCGAATACCTTTGCTTCTGAGAGGTAGTTTGACAGCTCATGCATGAAAGCATACAGTACAGTGATAGAAAACGGTTCTTCCTGTGCAAACATTAATTACAAACGATAAAAATCGACCACAACCAGTGTCTGTGTGTCTGTGCGCGTGTTTGTATGATTGAGTGTGAGTGTGTGTGTGTGTGTATGTGTGTGTGTGTGTGTTATGTGTGTGTGTGTTTTTGTGTGTGCCTGTGTGTTTGTGTGTGTGTGTGTGTGTGTGTGTGTGTGTGTGTGTGTGTGTGTGTGTGTGTGTGTGTGTGTGTGTGTGTGTATGTGTGTGTGTGTATGTGTGTGATACTTTATTGATGTATGCATAAGTCTCACTGCACGTGGGGAATATATATTTTTAACATTCTCCTTGTGTGAGGTTGCTAGAGTTGTGTGCAGAATTCGAAAACGTGTGAAAAAATAAACTTTGAGGAATAAAGGGTCTACTTGGCTACCCTGCATTGGCAGAACATTCTGACTTCTACAAGTATCACAAACAAGCCCCTAAAGCCTGATGTAAAATAAAACGGTACTAACTTATATTCTACGTTCACTGCTTATCAAAGTTTACTGAGTAGGCAGCACTTTCGCGGGGAGAAAATACCTTCCATCGTACGAAACATTTGTTTTTCTCCTGGTAAATTCTAAAACACGATAAAATCGGTATGCAGAAAAAGATATATGCGACATACATGTATGCGCGGAAACCGTCATTTAGAAAGAGATACAACTCGTATGTCGCGTCTGTTTGCACTGAGGTCTGTTGGAAAACGGGTCCCAAGTACTGGAAAGGAGAGCAGGTCTACTGGAAATTGGACAAGGAATAATACAAACCTGGGGTAATATCCAGGGTGGTTGGGACTGGTCAAGTACCTCGCCTCTGCCGACACATTCAGCGTCGCCGATCCTGAGGTGCACTCTTCTTCTGCTGCAATGAGACCTGCAACACAGATATGTACTTTCCTCTGTCTCGCTTCTTTCGCAGGATATCACTGGCAGTGTCAAGGCTTTGGAAATGCTACAAAACGGCACTGATATCCATGTTCTTCTTTCCAAGACAGCACATTTTTTCAATACACATTAAACAATCACACTGTTACGACTATTCCGCGAGTGTAGGCAGAACGCAAAAGATAGGAGGTGCATCCTTAAGCAAAATGCTTATCTCACATCATTCTGTGAACCCGAGTCAGTAGTGACTCTGGTGCACTTCGCAATGAATGCTTCATATACTTGACCCTTCGCATTACAGCATAGTGCCAAAAATAGCTCGTTCTGGATACTATTTTTCCCACTTTTTACAGAAATCATTCAGATGTTAAAACTTGTTTCCAGTTCAACAAACATTTTATTTTATCGAATAAACGCTTGTTTATTGCCTCAACAAGCGTAATTTATGAGTTTTGTGAGAAATAGTCTTAGAACTACTCTAACGGCGTATGCCAGGGAGCAGAGTGCTATTCCACAAGCCTCTCATGTGACCTTCCGGACGGATTAGTTCCATCACGTGATGTGAACTGTGCTAGAGACTCTTTCGCCGGCAGGCAAAGTCTAGTGGACTAGAATGAGCTCACATTGCCCAGGAGTAAAATCGGGTACCTGAGAGGGCAGGTTTGGCAAAATGTAGTGCGATTAACCGTTGTATGGGCCATGAGCCAGCATCGGAGTTGGAATACTCCCCGGGGAGTGGAGTTGGTGATGGTACCTGCTTGTGTGCGTCTTAAACGTCTGTCCCTGCACTTGTTGTCAGGAACCAGTGAAGGACTGATCACGAAGCCCAGTGATCAGTGAGTAAAGTGTAAAGCGGTTTGAGACGCAGACACGGGTGATGAGTCACTGTATAAATCCACACCTTTACTTTTACCTTAAGAGGAAATCGAGGCAAAATTATGTATTCATTCTTTTCAAGGAGTTACTTCAAGGCAGGTATTTGCCACTCCGTCACTGAGAAGTAAATCTGCATTTATGGTATTGCGAATTCATAATTCTTGTAAGAACAAATTGACTACTTATTTTTGTCAAAAGATGTCAACTACTGTACATTCTAGCTGTTCGTAATTATCAAACCTCGCTAAAGATAATTAGCTTTGCATAGAGGACAAAGGAAAGAGGCATAGGTGCAGCTATACAAACGTTACCTTGAACATTCATTACTGTAGCAACCGTCAGAAGAACACAGGAAAACTTCGGCATTCTTCCGTTTAATGAAGGACTTCTGGGGGTTAACAGCTTTTCTATTCTGCAACAGACAAATTATAAAAGTTCGGCTTCAAAACTATTCTTCGAAAATTCACCAGATGTAAAAAGGGAAACCCATCTGAAAGGAAATGAACACATTATTCATTCACCATTGTGACACGACATCAGTGATTTTCGTAATGAAGACACAAACGTCCACTCAAGACACAACCCGCAGATACTCCCCCAAAATGCTTCACACGATACTCTGTATGCATTACCAACACGTGAGAATAGCTTCATGATGTCCAACGTGATCCCTCTCGTTCACATCCTCGTTACATTTAATTCAAAGACAACATTTTACCCATGTACCCACTGGTGGCTCAGGAATAGATAACATCCATCACGTTTCCCTTCACAATTCGTAAAGAGCGATTGGTTGGGGAAATTTATTAGTGTCTTGCTGAATGCTCAGTCTTTTCTGATGATGATGATGATGATGATGATGATGATGATGATGATGATGATGATGATGATGATGATGATGATGATGATGATGATGATGATGATGACGACGACGACCACCTTAATTTCTTCCTCCTTTTTCACGGATGAAATTTTTTCTTGGAGAACATCACATGCTTTTTAGCCAACACACATATACACACATATACATACACACATATACATACAGACGCACACACACACACACACACACACTCACATGCACACACACAGGCACACACACATACACACACACTATTACACACACACATTCACACACATAAACACACAGACACATGCACAAACACACATATACATACATACACACATATACACACACATACACACTAATACACACACATTCACGCACAAACACACAGTCACATTCACACACATACAGAAACACACACACATACACAGACACAAACACACACAGAGACACACACACAGACACAAACACACACACAGACGCCCGTACACACATGCACACATAAGCATGCATGCACGCACGCACGCAGGCACACACGCACGCACGCAAGCGCACACACAAACGCACGCACGCTCGAAAGCTAACACACACACACACACACACACACACACACACACTTGCACACACACACACACACACACACACATACACACGCACGCAGGCACACGCACGCACGCACACACACACACACACACACACACACACACACACACACACACACACACAGATCCTACTCTTGTAAGCCATAATTCACGAGAATCTTTCACGACATTGTGCCGAAAATCGTACATTGTACATCATACGGTACACTGTACATCACTGTGTTAAAGCGGACAGCGGATCACCTGCATTCATCTACAGCACATAGCTACACTGCTATAGTAACATGGCGTCAGGAGAAGACGGCCTCAACATACATTACGCATTAGTGCATGCTGAACACAGAGATACTATAGTCTCAGCCACGCTGAATGGCATTAGAGATGCATGCAAGCGTGCCAATTTTAACTAAACAGCGCTGGTCATAGGGGTGCTGGCCTTTTCGCCCCATTTGCAAGTTCGCCCCAACCACTTCGCCCCACATTCTTGCCGGTTCGCCCCACTATCCAAACCCTAACCCTAACCCTAGAATGTGGGGCGAAGTGGTTGGGGCGAACTTGCAAATGGGGCGAAAAGGCCAGCACCCCTATGACCAGCGCTGTTTAGTTAAAATTGGCACGCTTGCATGCATCTCTAATGCCATTCAGCGTGGCTGAGACTATAGTATCTCTGTGTTCAGAATGCACTAATGCATAATGTATGTTGAGGCCGTCTTCTCCTGACGCCATGTTACTATAGCAGTGTAGCTATGTGCTGTAGATGAATGCAGGTGATCCGCTGTCCGCTTTAACACAGTGATGTACAGTGTACCGTATGATGTACAATGTACGATTTTCGGCACAATGTCGTGAAAGATTCTCGTGAATTATGGCTTACAAGAGTAGGATCTGTGTGTGTGTGTGTGTGTGTGTGTGTGTGTGTGTGTGTGTGTGTGTGTGTGTGCGTGCGTGCGTGTGCCTGCGTGCGTGTGTATGTGTGTGTGTGTGTGTGTGTGTGTGCAAGTGTGTGTGTGTGTGTGTGTGTGTGTGTGTGTGTTAGCTTTCGAGCGTGCGTGCGTTTGTGTGTGCGCTTGCGTGCGTGCGTGTGTGCCTGCGTGCGTGCGTGCATGCATGCTTATGTGTGCATGTGTGTACGGGTGTCTGTGTGTGTGTTTGTGTCTGTGTGTGTGTCTCTGCGTGTTTGTGTCTGTGTATGTGTCTGTGTGTTTCTGTATGTGTGTGAATGTGTCTGTGTGTTTGTGCGTGAATGTGTGTGTATTAGTGTGTATGTGTGTGTATATGTGTGTATGTATGTATATGTGTGTTTGTGCATGTGTCTGTGTGTTTATGTGTGTGAATGTGTGTGTGTAATAGTGTGTGTGTATGTGTGTGTGCCTGTGTGTGTGCATGTGAGTGTGTGTGTGTGTGTGTGTGTGCGTCTGTATGTATATGTGTGTATGTATATGTGTGTATATGTGTGTTGGCTAAAAAGCATGTGATGTTCTCCAAGAAAAAATTTCATCCGTGAAAAAGGAGGAAGAAATTAAGGTGGTCGTCGTCGTCATCATCATCATCATCATCATCATCATCATCATCATCATCATCATCATCATCATCATCATCATCATCATCATCATCATCATCATCATCATCAGAAAAGACTGAGCAAGATACTAATAAATTTCCCCCAAAAATCGCTCTTTACGAATTGTGAAGGGAAACGTGATGGATGTTATCTTTTCCTGAGCCACCAGTGGGTACATGGGTAAAATGTTGTCTTTGGAATAAATGTAGCGAGGATGTGAACGAGAGGGATCACGTTGGACATCATGAAGCTATTCTTACGTGTTGGTAATGCATACGGAGTATCGTTTGACGCATTTTGGGGGAGTATCTGCGGGTTGTGTCTTGAGTGGACGTTTGTGTCTTCATTACGAAAATCACTGATGTCGTGTCACAATGGTGCATGAATAATGTGTTAATTTCCTTTCAGATAGGTTTACCTTTTTACATCTGGTGAATTTTCGAAGAATAGTTTTGAAGCCGAACTTTTATAATTTGTCTGTTGCAGAATAGAAAAGCTGTTAACCCCCAGAAGTCCTTCATTAAACGAAAGAATGCCGAGGTTTTCATGTGTTCTTCTGACGGTTGCTACAGTAATGAATGTTCAAGGTAACGTTTGTATAGCTGCACCTATGCCTCTTTCCTTTGTCTTCTATGCAAAGCTAATTATCTTTAGCGAGGTTTGATAATTACGAACAGCTAGAATGTACAGTAGTTGACATCTTTTGACAAAAATAAGTAGTCAATTTGTTCTTACAAGAATTATGAATTCGCAATACCATGAATGCAGATTTACTTCTCAGTGACGGAGTTGCAAATACCTGCCTTGAAGTAACTCCTTGAAAAGAATGAATACATAATTTTGCCTCGATTTCCTCTTAAGGTAAAAGTAAAGGTGTGGATTTATACAGTGACTCATCACCCGTGTCTGCGTCTCAAACCGCTTTACACTTTACTCACTGATCACTGGGCTTCGTGATCAGTCCTTCACTGGTTCCTGACAACAAGTGCAGGGACAGACGTTTAAGACGCACACAAGCAGGTACCATCACCAACTCCACTCCCCGGGGAGTATTCCAACTCCGATGCTGGCTCATGGCCCATACAACGGTTAATCGCACTACATTTTGCCAAACCTGCCCTCTCAGGAACCCGATTTTACTCCTGGGCAATGTGAGCTCATTCTAGTCCACTAGACTTTGCCTGCCGGCGAAAGAGTCTCTAGCACAGTTCACGTCACGTGATGGAACTATTCCGTCTGGAATATTCATGAGAAGGTCACATGAGAGGCTTGTGGAATAGCACTCTGCTCCCTGACATACGCCGTTAAAGTAGTTCTAAGACTTTCGCACAAAACTCATAAATTACGCTTGTTGAGGCAATAAACAAGCGTTTATTCGATAAAATAAAATGTTTGTTGAAATATAAACAAGTTTTAACATCTGGATGATTTCTGTAAAGAGTGGGAAAAATAGTATCCAGAACGAGCTATTTTTGGCACAATGCTGTAATGCGAAGGGTCAAGTGTATGGCGCATTCATTGCGAAGTGCGCCAGAGCCACTACTGACTCGGGTTCACAGAATGATGTGAGCTAAGCATTTTGCTCAAGGATGCACCTCCTATCTTTTGCGTTCTGTCTACACTCGCAGAAGAGTCTTAACAGTGTGATTGTTTAATGTGTATTGAAAAACTGTGCTGTCTTGGAAAGAAGAACATCAGTGTTGTTTTGTAGCATTTCCAAAGCCTTGACACTGCCAGTGATATCCTGCGAAAGAAGCGAGACAGAGGAAAGTACATATCTGTGTTGCAGGTCTCATTGCAGCAGAAGAAGAGTGCACCTCAGGATCGGCGACGCTGAATGTGTCGGCAGAGGCGAGGTACTTGACCAGTGCCAACCACCCTGGATATTACCCCCAGTTTGTATTATTCCTTGTCCAATTTCCAGTAGACCTGCTCTCATTTCCAGTACTTGGGACCCGTTTTCCAACAGACCTCAGTGCAAACAGACGCGACATACGAGTTGTATCTCTTTCTAAATGACGGTTTCCGCGCATACATGTATGTCGCATATATCTTTTTCTGCATACGATTTTATCGTGTTTTAGAATTTACCAGGAGAAAAACCAATGTTTCGTACGATGGAAGGTGTTTTCTCCCCGTGAAAGTGCTGCCTACTCAGTAAACTTTGATAAGCGGTGAATGTAGAATATAAGTTAGTGCCGTTTTATTTCACATCAGGATTTAGGGGCTTGTTTGTAATACTTGTAGAAGTCAGAATGTTCTGCCAATGCAGGGTAGCCAAGTAGACCCTTTATTCCTCAAAGTTTATTTTTTCTGACGTTTTCGAATTCTGCACACAACTCTAGCAACCTCACACAAGGAGAATGTTAAAAATATATATTCCCCACGTGCAGTGAGACTTATGCATACATCAATAAAGTATCACACACATACACACACACACATACACACACACACACACACACACACACACACACACACACACACACACACACACACACACACACACACACACACAAACACACAGGCACACACAAAAACACACACACACATAACACACACACACACACATACACACACACACACACTCACACTCAATCACACAAACACGCGCACAGACACACAGACACTGGTTGTAATCGCTTTTTATCGTTTGTAATTAATGTTTGCACAGGAAGAACCGTTTTCTATCACTGTACTGTGTGCATTCATACATGAGCTGTCAAACTAACTCTCAGAAGCAAAGGTATTCGAATGAGTTTGCACTTACTGATCCACACCCGAATCTCGGAGCGATTGACACCCTGCGTCCTTGTTGAGCGTTTCGACCTGTGCTCCACAGGCACCTGGCAAGAGAGATAGCAAGAGAGTACAACATACGGCCGGAGCTGTTCGAGCCCTCCTCAGCAGCTAAAACACCTGGCTGCTGGACTTCCGGGGCATACTCCAGTAGCTTGGCCAGGGGCGGCCCCAAGCAGCCACTCTGGCCACCGAGGAGCCTCAGATCTATTATTTGTCATCTCAACCTGTCCCTGGTCTGCCCGATCCACAGAGACCTGGACTCCTCCACTTTCGGAAGCTCTCGTGTGTCTCTGACCCCCTCACGAGATCTAGCACCTAGAATTCGCGAATATCAGAATACGGGATTCTGCAATGAAACCTCCGAATCCAGTCTCACCTGACAGTGTACGACAGCGTATTATTTTGATGGCTCTGGTTCTTTGACTTGGTATATCTTGCCAAGATTGCTAAATTCCGTTAGGCACTGTCGCTGTCTACGCTACTTGATGAACATTTCGTCCTGAAGATTGTACACTGCTCCATGAATGTTAATCATACTAAAGTATGCCTTCCCTTCGTCACTTATAAGAAAATACTCGTATGGGGGCTTAACGTTTATCCCATCTACTTTACGATAATGTCCTCCTTAGAAATTCTCTTTCAAGTTTATTGTTGCGTACATCTAAATGAAGGAACAATCGGGGGACTTGTCAGTTGTCTTTTTTCTGTGAGGATGCAGTGACATTTCCCCCCCCCCCCCCGCGTTCATTCACAAAAGAAACTGTGTCACGTTCCCTAAGTTAGTGTCACATCGTGTAAATGCAGTCTGCCTGTAAACAAAAGGAGCTCTTCAAAGACTGCCCGAAAACATTTGCCAAGGCCTTCGATATTATCATCCTATCTCGCGCAGAACTATGCCACATGGCGTGGCAGGCTAACATTTGGGTCTCAGGCAGACGTAGGACAGGATAACTGCCAAAGACAGGGGGAGGCGCTTTGCGTGGAGGGATAGAGCTGTCAGCACCATTACTTCCTCATCCTCCAACGTGTGTCTAAAGTGTGAGAGAACCTTTCGGACACATATCGGCCTTATCTGCAATCTCAGGACCCATCGTACCTCAGTTTCCATCAATGCGTGAACTTCTTTGCTGCGGCTGTACAACAACCACAATAACATGTCATATATGTACATGTATATGCGCGCACTCTCGTGGTGTAATCGACCTGATTACTATTGTCTGTAACAGTATTGTTGGCAAAGGGTAAACCTTCAAAACAAAACGAAATGAGTTGAAGAAGAAGAAAGAAACTCCCGAGAGGAGCATTGCCAACAGGACGGTCTTCAGAGGAAGAAAACCCGTCAACAAGTGTTTCGGCCCTATAATTTCCTGACACTCTTAGGGGGGGGTGGGGTGGTTGGGCCACGCCTGGTCATGACTCCAGGGGCCCGCCTGCTGGCTCATGGTGTCACAACATCTTTGAATACTGGAGTGAGGGTGTGTGTGTGTGTGTAAAGTTGTGAGGCATGGTCTTTGGCTAGAGCGTTCTGGATGTGGCACCTTGGCTTCCCGCGTTTCTCATTGTCCAGATCCAGCATGAGGCTCTTTCTGCCGCTTCCGCCATCTCCGTCAAGAACCTGGTGGATTGCCTTGATGACTGTTCTATACGTTTGTAGGCATTGAAGGCTGATGCACCTGCGAAGCCCCTGGCTCCTACTTCCACAGCGAGGATGGTGACTCTGTAGCCAGAAGCATGGATTTGTTTGGCCAGTGCGCCATGTGTACCTTCCTAGGTCCAATGCAACAGAGCAGGCAGACAGAATGTGGTTCAGCGTTTGCCTTTTCTTGCATAGATCCGCGTTCTGACTCCATTTGAGGAGGTTTGATCCTGTTGGAAGTTGGTCATAGACCGCTCTGATGAGGAAGCCAAGACGGAGTGGTGCCATGCGCCAGATGTCTTTCCATGACACTGAGCGTTGTAGGGCTACTTCTCATGCTGTCCATCTGCCTTGTTGCGCTTACTGCACAGCTTTCCCTGCCCTTTTGCTGGGGTTTTTTCTGACTGGATATCTTCCAACGCCAACTCAGTCTTCTCCGTCCCCGACGCTTTGGAGCATAGCTTGGTACTTCCCCCAAAGCCCAATCCCTATCGACCTGTTTGGTGGTGACCCAAGACCTCTTTCAGCCTTAGGCTCTCCTCTGCTCTTCCACAGCCATCTGGGCGGTCCATTTCCTTCCTGATCTGAGCGTGGGAACGGTGGACCTCACGAGCGGGTCCTCTGACGTCCTCAGCATCATCAGTAGTCGGGCCTTTCTGACCTTGAATTCCTCTGTTATTGAGGACAAAGGGAGCTCCCGTTTGTTTGCCTTGCCAGAGAGACAGACATCGACAAGTCGGGGGAACCCCGCACCACCGTCTCAGGAATTTGATGATGGACGCCTCCAATGCCTCGACCGTGCTGGTGCAGATGTCGTAGACCTAGAGAGGCCAAAGGAGCCGGTGCAGGAAGACGAACTGGAAGATCCATAGCTTAAACTTGCCTTGCACAAGAGACTTGTCAATTCTCGTTAGGCCATCTTGCATCATCTTCTTGATCTCAGTTGCTTGTGCCATGTCCTTCAGGGTGGCATTGTATACATTTGGAGGAGATGGATGACTGGTGCGGGGACAGGAACATTTTGATGGCGAGCCAAATCAGTTGGTGGCGTATTAACTCCGTAGGCGTTTGCTAGATCCAACCAGATAACGTGGAGATATAATGTTCTTTGTTTGGCTCTCTAGATGGCTTTCCAGATCATTGTGGCGTGCTCAAGACAACCTGGAACTCCTGGAACGCCTATTTTGTGGATGGATGACGTGATGTAGCCGTTCGTGGTCAAGTAACTCTTCGTCCTCTTTGCTAACACCCCACAGAAGATTTTCCATTCCACATTTAGGAGAGATTTGGGCCGGAACTGGTTACTGGTGGAAGAGTTCTGCTCCTTCGGGATGTAGACTATTTCCGCCTTCTGCCATTAGCTGCAAACAAGACGATTACGCCATGCCGCCTGGAGAATGAGGACAAGTAGCTACCCAACCCTTGGACACCTTTTTTACACCACAAAAGGGCACGCCGTTTGGCCCAGGTGCTGCCTTGACGCAAACTCTCTTGATGAACTGGGTCACTTCTTCGGCAGATGGGACCTTGCTTGAGATCTGGTTACCGGTACTGGATGGCCAGATGAGGCCGGGGAAGTCAGAAAGGGGCGCATCCCGTGTCGCATCTGAGAAGGTCCAGGTAAGGTGGTCTTCCAACTCTGCTTTTCCCGTGCTAAGGGTCCCAGATCGTTGTGGTTCAACGAGGCTCTTTGCAAACCTGAACGAAGCGCAAACGAAAGTGTGTGTGGTAAAAAAAAAGGAACTTAGCATACCGTCTCGACCTGTCGGCAGTTGAGCTTGCTGCCTGGGTGCTATGGTTCATTACCATCACTTGGGACATACATGTGTTTGCTGCCTTCCATCACTGCACGCGAATCCATTGACCTTTAAAAAAGGGACATTATTCGGTTTACGTGGAAGTTAGGCATGGTTAAAGGTATAAAATATCTTGTACTGTAGAGTTTTGTCATTACTCTTGAATTTTAGTTATTGCAGTTTTCTTACTTGCATTTTGTTTGTTTCTACTTTCAGTATGATGAACTGCACTCGTCGATTCATAGCTCCCTTTAATACAAGGATATACGTCTGGATATTGGCCATGGATTTGGAAGCTAGCATCGACTGCAGGAGAGACTACGTAGAGTTCTTGCAGGGTAGTACTTGAAACTGTCTCGTGTACTTCGATATCTCAATAGTATATTCAAATAAAGCTTTAACATCACCATTCCAATCAAATCAGATCTCCGTCAAAACCTTAATAATTTATCTCACAATGTTCCTTCAAATAAGTAGTCTATTACTAGTGTAATTGAAGTGCTCGTCAACGACAGCAAGGGAAATTCTCATGGAAGTTAGAGAGCATGTATTAATCTTCTACCAAATTGAAATAAGGGAGATGATGATGATGATGATGATGA
>JAWQFJ010007452.1:32500-35000 GCA_034096865.1 Theodoxus fluviatilis
GAGCAGGGTGGGTGGTAATGGGCGGTACAGGATTGAGCAGGGTGGGCGGTAATGGGCGGTACAGGATTGAGCAGGGTGGACGGTAATGGGCGGTACAGGATTGAGCAGGGTGGGCGGTAATGGGCGGTACAGGATTGAGCAGGGTGGACGGTAATGGGCGGTACAGGATTGAGCAGGGTGGGCGGTAATGGATTGTACAGGATTGAGCAGGGTGGGCGGTAATGGGCGGTACAGGATTGAGCAGGGTGGGCGGTAATGGGCGGTACAGGATTGAGCAGGGTGGGCGGTAATGGGCGGTACAGGATTGAGCAGGGTGGGCGGTAATGGGCGGTACAGGATTGAGCAGGGTGGGCAGTAATGGGCGGTACAGGATCTTAAGTGATAATAATTATATAATTTATGTTGGGTATAACATATGTCGCTTAGTTCTGTTGTGTGCGTCTTGTTGATTATCATATTACTTTTGTATTTGTTACGGTCTAGCCGTTGTTCCAATTTTTCTGTGTTTGAGACGAACGCCACATTGATTGTTTAGCGGGAACCAGCTGAGCTTGCACTCGGTGACCAAGTTAAACCGGTTGTTTGTTTGTTTTTTAATTAGCGGTGACGTAACCATAATTTGATTAACAGGCGCTGGTGGCGCATGCGTTGTGAATAACTTTTGAGTGGACGATGCTGGACTTAAAAATTGAGTGGGCTCCAGACACGTCGTACAAGCAGACGTATCCTCGAGCAGCTCCGTGTTGAAAGACATGTTAAGAAAGCCTTATCCTCCCCCGACCATCTGAAAGATGGTAGCAAGAAGAACAGTGTCCTCTAGGAATGAAGAACGAATTCCGCCTGACTTGAAGCGTAGTTCATCATCTGGAAAGTTTCATCATTGGCGCACTTGGGGAAGTGCGTGTTTGTTCGTGCAGATGTGTGAGCCCGTTGTGTCTATGACCTTTTGATCCTCTCCTTTCGAGGTGTAGCCTTGAGAGAGAGAGAGAGAGAGAGAGAGAGAGAGAGAGAGAGAGAGAGAGAGAGAGAGTATGTGCTTGTGAATGCCCCATTCTGAGAGAACATCGTTTTGGGCAGAGTTTTCATCGTTGGAAGTTTCCTGCAGCGTCGTCGCCTATCGGATTGGACTTGTGAGTACTTAATTCTTGGGTCAACCTTGGTTTGGGTCAGTGAAAGTAATCCTCTACTTTTCAATTAGAGAGTAGACTGAGAAGATTGATTAACATGTTTCATTCATATTACCTTGAATTTGATTTTATTCATGATTCAGTTCAATTAAATAAAATCCATAATGAACATTGTGTCAAGTCATGCGATCGTGAGAGAGAGTGAGTGGATTAATTATACCGCCCTCCATGATTAATACCCCTAGACCCCAAAGCAGAAAGATTTGAGAATTGTGTGAGTGAAAGTGGAGGGAGGTGATAGAATTCAAAGTGTGTTAAATTACGAAAGTAATGTTAGTTTGTAAAAAGGAAGACTGGAGAGAGAGAGAGAGAGAGAGAGAGAGAGAGAGAGAGAGGAGAGAGAGTGGAGAGAGAGAGAGAGAGAGAGAGAGAGAGAGAGGAGAGACTGTCATGTCAGATCCAGGTGTAGTACGCCTGCATTTTCCCCCATGTCTTGCACGGAGGAGAAGGACCCACTCGCATGTAACACCTGTACCTGAACACAGAATAACTACTGATGCATTGTCGTGAAATGATGTTAAGTATGATATGCTGCTGCTGCTGCTGCTGCTGATACTGTTTGGTGATGATAGTTATAGAATGCTGATGCTGCATAAATTGTATAATGAAGACGCACTGATGATGGTGACAATAAAGATGACGACGACGACAGCAAAACAATGGTGGTGATGGTAATATTGAAGAAGAAGAAGAAGAAGAAGAAGAAGAAGAAGAAGAAGAAGAAGAAGAAGAAGAAGAAGAAGAAGAAGAAGAAGAAGAAGAAGAAGAAGAAGAAGAAGAAGAAGACAGCAACATTCAAAATGTAGTCAAGCTTTCTCTCTCTGCCAGTAGAACTGCCGTCTCTACAGCTAAGATAAATAAGTTTGCTACTAGAAAGTGCAATTACTATCTCTAGCGGTAGAAATGGTAACTCTACCAGTAGTTTGTAGTTTTTTACTGATTAAAAACTTAATTTGCTCTCTCCACGACAAGTAGTATACAAATCTACAAGATTGCCGTATGTAAAGCGATATATACCGGTATTTTGGGGCTTTTGCGTTTGTGAATGGTCAGGTACATTTTCTTGAACCCGAAAGCGCACCTGTTTGTATGTATACATGAGAGAGAGGGATAGAGGAAGAACGGGGAAGGGGAAGAGGGAGGGAAAGGGGGAAGGCATACAGGCAGACGATCAAAACATAATAATCATGTGTAAATCACACACTTGCTAACGCGCGCGAACACATACACACACTCGCGCGCGCACACACACACACACACACACACACACACACACACCCACACTCACACACACACACACACACACACACACA
>JAWQFJ010007452.1:40000-65000 GCA_034096865.1 Theodoxus fluviatilis
TGGTTGGGAGCGCTGTGGCTTCACAATTGACGCATAATCTCACTCGCTACAATCGGCTTAACGACTTTCAGTCAGCCTAACGGCCAGGATTCAGCACTGAGCCTGCCTTTCTTAAGTCCATGAACAACGTGCGTGAAGCAGCCAGCAGAGAGCTAGGTCTCCTTGGCCGTACCCGTAGACCTGAGCGTTGCCTTTAGCACGGTCTGAAGGACAGAATTCTTCGTCTTCGCTCTCAAGCTGGAATATATGGATCTGTTCTTTACTGCTTTACGTCATACTTAGTTGACAGATTTCAGAGAGCGATGGTCTTGATCAACCCTACCAGCCAGACTGCCTTGCGGTGTATCCCCGAGGCTACGTTCGTGGTCCATTTCTGTTTTCTTGGTACTTGCGGCTCTTGGGGCAAAGCTTTATTTACATGGTATCAGTAATCACTCTTTCACTGATGATTGTCAGCTGCTGAAGACCTTTGCATCGACGGTTGCGGCTGATGAACTTGCTATGCATGACATTACCGCCTGAATCAGACATAACAATTGGGATACATGTATCAAACAATTAATAAAAAAATGACTCCAAAACAGAAGCCTTACTGCTAGACGCCTTCATTGAATGAGCACAAGCAGGCATTAGACAAAAATGATCATGGTAGATGCCGTGATTCCCATCTCGAAATTGGTGAAAGATCTTGACATTAAATTTGACCCTGTGACAGGTATGCCCCACCATGTCACGTCCACTTTGTAAACGTGCTATGGGGAGTCGCGGAACATTGCCACGGTGAAGCATCTAATGAACATACAGACTGCCTAAACTCTGGTCTGTGCCTCGATAATGTCCCGTTCGCACCACTGCAACTTTTTTTACCGGCGGAAGCCCCGCAACATCTGATGACAAAACTGCAGATTATGCAGAATGCAGCCGCCAATCATCACAAGGACCAGGAAGTGAAAACACATCACCCCAGTGTTGAACCCCTCCACTGGCTCTCTGTGTCGGAGAGAGTCAATTTTAGACTGGCTGTAATGGCCTTCTAACGTTTTAATGGTTTGGCCCAGGTATAAGCTCGTATCGTCAACAACTTGTTCCACCAGATCTCTGCGGTCTGCTTCAGCATGCCTACTGACACAGCATAATGCAGATTTGGACAGAGGTCATCTTCCGATGCTGTGCCTCTTGTCTGGAATGCCCTACCTGACGGACGGGCGGGCGGACGGACGGATGGGCGGACGGAGTCTGAGTGTTGGTATCGGATACCTTTTCTCTCTGCTTTCGAGAGGTTGGCGACACTGTGTGGCCCACAGTGGGAATTTTCTTGGCCGAAACCCGGACCAAGCTCTGCGTGCGTGACTCGCTCCCCAGGTTTAGATCCGTAACTGGACTGCTGTGTGTTCTATTGGTATTCTTCTCTCACGAGTAAAGAGGGAAGTGGAGTCGATAATGATAGTCTAGACGCCTGCTGACCTATTTTATTATCGTTGTATCACCAAGAATGTTGTGTTGTGGTTTTTTGACTCACATGCGAAGCAAAAGTGAGTCTATGTACTCACCCGTTTCGTCCGTCCGGGCGTCCGGGCGTCCGTTAAATACTTTAACGTTGGATTTTTCTCGGAGACTATTAAGTCTATCAACACCCAATTTGGCATGATGGTGTATGATGACAAGGCGTCAAAAAACATACATAGTGACTTGACCTTGCTTCAAGGTCAAGGTCGCAGGGGCCATAAATGTTGTCTAAAAAACAGCCATTTTTCACATTTTCTCAATTTTCTCAGAAATTGTTTAGATTGGATACCTCACCTATACATGGTGTATAGGGCAAAGTAAGCATTATCTTTTGATACCAGTTTGGTTGACCTTGCTTCAAGGTCAAGGTCACAGGAGCTCTTTAAAGTTGGATTGTATACATATTTTGAAGTGACCTTGACCCTGAACTATGGAAGATAACTGTTTCAAACTTAATAATTATGTCGGGCACATGTTATGCTTTCATCATGAGACACATTTGGTCACATATCATAAAGGTCAAAGTCACTTTGACCCTAATGAAACGTGACCAAAATGGGGTAGTGAACCACTAAAAGTAACCATATCTCATGGTAGAAAGTGCCAATAAGCACCATTGTGCTTCCAATGTCTTGAATGAACAGCTTTGTGTTGCATGACCTTGGATGACCTTGACCTTGGGTCTAGGCCACATGTATTTTGGTAGGAAAAGTATAAAGCATTTCTTAGTTTAGTGTATGATGTCATTGCTAGGTGTAGTTGATTGGCCTTGACCTTGAAGGTCACCTGAAGGTCAAGGTCATGTGAAGGTCAAGGTCAAGCGTGTGAGTCGTATGGGCTTTGCCCTTCTTGTTAAAAATTGTTGTTGATTGTGTTAGTCTTTCATATTGTTGGCAATCGCATGCTGCAGGGGAACTCTGTTTCCGCCTCATGCCTGCATTCTGGGGGTTTTAGCGTATTGTTGGTAACTGCAAGGGAAATTTGGTTTTGTCTCGTTCCTGCATTACTGGCACTGTAGTGCATGGTGTGTGATTCTTGTTCCTACATTATTACGTAAGAGATCCTGTTCGTAATTGCAAAAGGGAAACTTATTGTTGCTATTCTGCTTAAAAAACTCCAGAAAGTTCAGAATTGCGCTGCTAGGCTAGTTTTTCGATGTCCCAAGCGTACCCATGTCTCTGCACTCCTATATACACTTCACTGGCTCCCCATCTCTCAGAGGATAGATTAGAAACTTGCTACTTTGTGCTTCAAGGCCATCAACAACACCGCATCACACGCTCTTACAGAAATTCTTACAGTCTACACGCCCTCCAGATCTCTACGCTCAGCTGTTGACTCTAGAGTACTTAAGGTCCCCCGCCGTAACAAGAAAACTCAAAGACAGCGTGCCTTCTCCTATTGGACCTGTAACCTGCAATAATCTCCCTCTCAGTCCGTCATTCTGACACTCTGCCCCAGTTCAAAAGTGCTATAAAGACCCACCTCCTCCGATGCGCCTTTCCCGCTGAGCGGCTTCGCCTTACTTGACCTTGCCTGCAAGTGCTGTGTATATCGTATAGTTTGGTCTAATGGACTTTAGTTTTTGTTTTGTTTATGTGTGCAGTGTGTGATTTATTGTGGGAATGTGGTGTTGAGCGGTTGTATGAGTGTTGATTCTTTGGATTGTAAACGCCATGAGCTTGCCTGTCAAGGGAAGGTATGTACGTAAATAAACTACATTATTATTATTATTCCCGCATTACTAAGTTAGCGCACAGTGTTGCATAATTGCAGGGGAAAACTTGTTTCCACCGTGTTCCTGCATTACCGGTTTGTAGCGCAGTTTGTTTGTGATTGTAGTGGAAATTTGTTTTTGTCTTGTCTCTTCATTGCTTGGGGATGTGGCACGTTGTCAGCCACCACTGGTGAGGCTTGTCTCTGTTTTCTTCTTTGTGTCGATTATTATTGGTTGGTCCTGCATTGCAGGAGTACTTTCCGCACTATATTTGTGAATTGAGTAGTGGTTTTCCTTTCCTTAGAAGTGAAATAAATGCTGATTGTTGCTTTACTTTCGTGTAGTGTTATATATTGTTTTGTACCTTTTGATTAGATTGTTTATTTCTCTCGGTAAAATCCGAGCAGTAAAAGGCCCGCGACAGTCCAAAGCTGGATGCTGTTTAGGTAAAAGTAAAGGTAAAGGTGCTCTTTTATATATTGCGACCTTTTCACCAATTGATGGATGCTCAAACCACACCATTGCTGTCCAGGTGATGTTGTAGCTGACAGTCGGCCAGGTGATGTAATATTCTCATTGCAAAACACGAACTGGCGCTGTTGTATTTCCTTGCCTTGTTAAGAGTGGACACTTTGATCTGTTCAGGGGCGAGTGCGAGGAGCAGTCCAGGATTCTGTCCCCGGACACCGCGCCCTACTCAAGTCGTTAATGAATACCGTGAGCTGCTTTCCCCGAACTACCCTCTACACTATTCAAGGTTTGTAGGAAAAGGACACTTCAAGCTGTTGCAATTATTCGTGAGCTCATCTTCGTTCACTATGTTAGCAGCATTCAACGTTTAGATTCAATCCAGTGCCTCTGGCATTCAGTCCAATCTTCTGACAATACAGTGCCTCGCCACGGACATTGTTGCGTGATTTAGCCTACTTTCTATTGTAAAGTGCGTTCAGTGGAGCAGCCCATAGCACTCAACTGTTCATACATGTGGAAAAGTTGCCTTAAGGTTCTGTATTTTATTCGTTTCCAGCAGTCGCATGGATAGCGACAAAATTGGTCGAGAGATTGGAACTAAGAAAACATGCACTTGCCAATTCTCCCAACCTGGAGTAAGGCACTGCACACGTTTTCGTAGTAATCAAGAGTGAAACCATAGCAGTGGTAGGGACGCCATTATGACGTGTAGTTGCGACGGCGTGCGAGCTTCACTGTAACCTCTGGATGCGTATTGCTAGCTGTTAATGATTGTTAGCTGTTAATGATTGGTAGCTGTTAATGATTGGTAGCTGTTAATGATTGGTAGCTGTTAATGATTGGTAGCTGTTAATGATTGGTAGCTGTTAATGATTGGTAGCTGTTAATGATTGCTAGCTGTTAATGATTGCTAGCTGTACGCAAAAATTATTGTAGTGTGCCTTGAGGGACGTTTTCTAAACTGCTTAGTTCATATAAGGTAATACCTTAAGATTTTTATATGTGCAAAAGTCGAGGCTAAAAATGCCATGAAAAGTGTTAATGCAAGCCATAATTAGGTCGCCCCATGGAAGACGATTAAGCACTATCTTATCACTTGGAACCGTGTACATATTATTGCCTTGTTATGTCCGCTCAGATGCTTAGGTAACGTCAATCTGAGGTGTTTGTCATAGTATGATCGGATTGGTCCTTTCCATGGGTTGTTCTTGTTTGCAGCAATCAAGAGTGCTTTTGGCTCCTGAAGGCCAGCGATGGATATGTGGTCGAAGTGGTTGTACGGGATTCAATTCTTGAAAGCTCTTGCAGTTATGACCATGTCACTGTTCGAGATGGTGAGTATCCTGATCAGTGTATGATTCCAAAGCGTAGTACCAAGTCTTTCGGAGAGCGTAGTTTCAGTTTCATTGCCCCTAGTGTCTGGAATTCCCTGCCGGCTGGCCTACGTGATGCACCAACTATGTCCATATTTAAATCTCAGTTTAAAACCCGTATGTTTCGTCTTGCTTTTCTATAACCTAGTTTTTTTCTTCAAGTCCTGGTATGATAGTCGTACGAGTGTTGTGCTATTGAGTATGACAGACGAGTAACTGCGTGTAAATATGGCTATGCCCGCGCATTGAGTTCTTGCAAGAAATGCGCGTTATAAATGTTATTTGTTATTATTATTATTATTATTATTATTATTATTATTACAATTATTATTATTATTATTATTATTATTATTATTATTATTATTATTATTATTATTATTATTATTATTATTATTATTATTATTATTATTATTATTATTATTATTATTATTATTATTATTATTATTATTATTATTATTATTATTATTCTGATTCTTAAGATTACTTTAATGCCTTCCTTTACAATGCCTTGCGCATTTGGGACCTCATAAGACAAAAGGTATATGAAGGGGCAGGATTGAAACGCCGGAAATTTCCAGAAAAGTGTCTGACATGATTGTTGTCGAATTTAAATTATAACTACTTCAAGCTGTAGGAACCTTTTTTTCTGGCATCTCCGAAAGTTTTCAAGGTAATTACAGCCTAAAAAGTTGTTCAATTCAGTTTTAGAGAAGGGCCTACCTTTTTGTGTAGTCTGAAAAACATCAATTATGCGTGGGTTGAATGGGAGATTTAAATCTTCCACAACGTCGTGACTGTTGCATATTAGTAAACCTGAAGCCGTCATTTTTTTTTTGGCATGCTTTGCCCACTCACTCTCATGCTATTGTAGGTAACTTAGTAAAACACAATTTACCCCCACTGCCACGGACGAATTAAACTCACTGCCTCTGTCAACTTCAGCGGGCGTTTTCTCAGAACGACGAATGTACAGATATTCGACTGCAGTCTTTATTTTATTTTGAATTATTCCCGTTCTGGAATCCTTCAACCGAGTTAAAGCTCTAGTTTTGCAGCATTTCGTGTTAACGATAACTCAGTTTCTTCAAACCGGACTATATGCACCTTTTGCTGCATCTGGTCACATTTGTGCAAGAGAAACATCGAGTCGATAGGATCATTGAGTCACTTGCGTTAGGGTTAGGTAAAGTGGTATCGAGTGATGGCCGTCAAGCTCTGTAGTTCACTCTTCATCCCTGGTTTGGTTTCGTCGTGAACATCTGTCTTCGGAAAGTGAAAGCGGATATTTAAATTCAGAACTGCTCTGTGTGTGTGTGTGTGTGTGTGTGTGTGTGTGTGTGTGTGTGTGTGTACACACGTGTGTGTGTGTGTGTGTGTGTGTGTATACACACGTGTGCGTGTGTGTGTGCGTTCATGTGAATGAGTGTGTGTCGGTGTATGCTGATGCCTGTGTGCCAGCGGGCGTTTTTGTGCATGCATGTGTTGATGCGCTGTCATTCTGGTAATGAATGGCCAGAGTGTGAAGAAATTCCCAAATTTACTTGAGATTTTCTGTGGTTAATCTGAATTCTACCTCATATCGCGCCAGTTGGAATGTTTCTGGGGGAATGAGAAGGTATTGTCTTTTTTGGTAACGTCATGTAGATCTTGGTAAACCCTCGGATACAATATGTGATTGATCACTTATATGAATTAAGGCGTTACTTGTATGTGCTACCATGAGCTTTATTGAGGTTATTTGTACGTTCGATACATATGAATGCTAGCTGGGTTTTTTTTGTGTGACACTAGAGCCTGGCAAAAGTACGTGACGTGTCACAACAAAACAGTACTTTCATCATGAATTCACGAAGAAGCTGCGAAGAATCGATGTTAACCACTGTCTCCGGAATAACGTGGTTTTTAGCGCTAATACATGCATGTAGTATCTGGCAACAAATTAAACATGGCAGACGATTTGGTATCTTTTTGGGTCAGCTCTTCTTATGAAACAATTAATATTTTATCATGAAAGTTGTGCTGTTCCTGACTTTAGAAGACGTAAGCGCCAACATTTTAGATTGAGCGAGTTCATACAGAGAGGAGCAAAATCAAGGAAATGGCGAAATACACACATGTATTGTTTGAAAACAAGAACCCTATGTGTTCAATTTAGTCGTACAAATACATCGAATAACGTTGTCTCTTTATCTGCGTCGACTCTAATTGATTATTTTCAGCTTAAAATGTACCTTGAAGAGGAGCATCTTTCCAGTCACTTTGTCAAAGCGCACCTTTGATTTTTTTCTTTCCCCGACCAAATCCAGTTTGTTATTATTAGACTTTAATGCTAATTCACGTCATCCTGAACATGGGAAATCTCCAGTTTCATCTTAATGTGATTCCAACTCCTTCAGGATTCCATTTCTTACAATGATAAAGTGTGTGTGTCTGTATAAGCTTTTCTTTGTTTCTATAAAACTTTTTCAAATTGTGAACACTTTTCTGCATAAAAATACTCCAAAAAACTGCTAGTGTAATATCAAAGCGATATGTTTATTTCGCAGTCTTGTCAAAAGTAATTCAGGCGGGGAAAAAAGTTTTATATCTGCATCATTATCAGCAACAAATCGTTTCAAAACACAACATGCCTTGCAATCAAGTCAACACTGCCTTTTTCTTAAAGCACGTGTGATCGTGAATTTGCAGGTGAAGACACCTATAGTCCAATCCTAGGCACCTTTTGTGGGACCGACACGCCTACCTACTACAGCACCGGCGTCTCCCTTATTGTCCAGTTCAAGTCGGACGGCACGAACCAGTTCAAGGGTTTTCGCATGGCATACAGACAGATCCGGCGTGAGTTTTTTCCTTTGTTTTTTAACATGTTTTTAGGCAGGAATTGACAAGTTCTTCCTAAAAAGTCATGTTTGCTCTTGACAAATGCTGGTCTCTTAAACAGCGTTTCCCCCCACTTTGGTCTGGCGGGAAAATGGTGGCTGAGAAGCTGTTGAGTGAATTCGTTGGCAATAAGTAATTTTAGCCTAGAGAACGTTTTCTTTCTTTATATACTCAACGCAGTGCGTACTCTTACAACATCCGAGATGCTTTTTCATTAACGGCAAGATAAATTACCTGTGCCATCTCACGTCCATTTTGTTTATAACCAGCTAAGGATGTTCCGCGCGGTCCTGGCTTGGAGGTCATCTTGCCTAGCGTGTTCGGCGCTTTGGTTGGAGCCGTTCTGTGCTGCTGCTGCTGCAAGTATTGCTGCTGCAACGACAAGGAGGAGGCCTCATCCAGTGCTAATCAAACTCCGCAGGCCACCCCCCACGCCACCATTACGCATCCTCTCACCACCATGACCTGGACACCGGGCGGCGCGATGACAGTTGCAGGCTCAGGGACAAGTAGCGCTTACTATGGACAGGGCAACATGAATTCAGGTGCTCCACCCTATCCTGCTCAGAACACCTATTTCCCTTCCCCACAAAACGCTCCTCTGGATGGATACACTACATCGAATGGCTCCAATCTTCCTCCTTCAGGATACGCCTCTCTCCCAGGCGCACGACCCCCCAGCCCATATCACTCCGGCCACCAGTTGGAAGCGGAGGGCGCCAGGGCCAGCCCTCTGATGCCTTCAGCTCCACCCCCACCCTCCAGCGCCCCAGCGTTGAGGGTGATAGACGAACCGCCCCCCTCCTATGACAGTCTGCAGTTTGACGATGTAACGGGCGTCCCCCTGATTCCAAGACATGGCGCGGCAGGGGCTGAAGGAGAAGAGGAAAGCGCCCCTCTCTACAAGACGGGAGAGCATGAAAAGCCAAGGAAATGCTGAGTTGTCTTTCTTGTTCTTCATTATCAGTATTGTGGAATCTTTTTGTTTTGGACGTCTGTCGAAAAATGGCCATAATTTGCCTTTGGATTTCACGCTTGGAATGTTAAGGCCAGCCAATGACGTGTGAAGACGTTACTCTTATTCGATCCTTGCTGCATGAAACTTATTTAGGAATATATCCTTGTAACCGGCTGAAAGCTTTTTTGTGTAAAGTTCCTATTTGCTCATAATCCCCCCCCCCCCCCCCTTGTAAATATTGAAAATGTTGCTAATACCGCAACGTCATATTATGATGTACTGACGGTAAGCTCACCTGCAGCATTTGGTCTACCTCTTCTGTTTTGATGGTTGGTCTGTTTAAGCTTGCATCTTTTGCAGCTTAGGATGATAAAGAGAATGTTCCCTGAATAAGAGAAGTTTTGATTGTTTACGCTTTGGACCAGATCATGACTGGATCTGCAGAAGATTGTGCAGTGTGTATAACTTTCTCTATGTACGGATGTTTGATACGTATGGATGTCTATGTCTGACTAACATTTGCTGTAGTTAGGTTATTTAGTCCCTTATGACCCTTCGCACGTTTGATGACGAACATTTAAGTAAAAAGTATTAACTGACTTGTTTGCTTAGGTACTGTTAAAAAAACAATGTGATGCGAAGAACGGCCATGTTGGGGTACTTTATGCTACATTTGCAATGCTTTTGCCTGGATAAATCTGAACAATCGTGAACTAGTGAACAATTTTAGTGCATGCATGGGGAGAGTGTTCACGTCCTTTTTTTAAAGAGTACAAACGAGATTGCTTAGGGCTTGTTGAAGCCATCTGGCCAGTTTCTTGATGGAAGTTCACAGAAATGTATTTGCGACAAAGGAAGGTGCTTTTTGTAAGTGTTTAAGGAGAGCAGATAACGACAAAGTGCACAAATCAGGACAAATATAAAATTATGATCAGTGATCTGTCCGTACGAGTATAAGTACTAAGACGTTGCTTTCATGTTTGTAAAGCCTATGTTTTGTGATGTGCTTTATTACACAGAGCTTCAAATTCAAATCGGGAACTGCAATGTAAAGATCGACAAAACACAAATGCCTTAAGTTTCTCAAAGCAGAGCAACAGGCATTTTCATATGGTTCTCTGGCGTCTATTGACGTTGTTGTTATTGTTACAGATGTTGCAATAGTAGCAGTGATAGTAAGAGTAGTTGTGGTAGTAGCAGTAGCAGAAATAGTAGTAGTAGTAGTTAATAGTGGTAGTGGTAGTAGTAGTAGTAGTAATAGTAGTAGTAGTAGTTAGGGATAGTTAGTGGTAGTAGTAGTAGTTAGGGATAGTTAGTGGTGCATGTAGTAGTTAGTGGTAGTAGTTAGTAGTAGTAGTTAATAGTGGTAGTGGTAGTAGTAGTAGTAGTAATAGTAGTAGTAGTAGTTAGTGATAGTTAGTAGTAGTAGTAGTCGTTAGTGGTAGTAGTTAGTGGTAGTTTCAGTTTCTAGGATGGCAGGAGACTGAGTCGCAATCACACGCTTGCAGATATCCCTCCTCCGTACAAGACAAAGCAAAACCTGTTCTTGCACTCCTCTATGTACTTTCTGGCATCCAGAAATGAGCACTTTTGGGGAAATTTTGTGCCGCCCCATTACTCACTCAAGAATATTAATCCATTTTGAAAGGAATGGATTGTTTAGGAAAGGTGGATCTCAAAATGATGATGCTGATGACCACGACGACGACTGTGTTGTTGTTGGTACAGCGCGTTAATGAAATACAGTGGAACAGAAATATTAGACCTGCGTTGTGATCTGCTGTTGGAACAGAGTGTTGACGCGGAAGTCTCGTTGTTTTCAATAATGATTTGGACCGGAGGCTACGAGAAAAATGAAGGTTTTCGTAGATCAGTTGAAGGGAGGGGTAATGTTATGACACTTCATCAAACCACTCAAGAATGAAAAGAAACTATTTTTCTTTTCACAGAAATGAGGCCATGTGATTGTGTCACAATTTGTATCTGCATGTCACTTCAGGTCATTTCTTTTAAATGTATAAATACGCCCTCTTTCATTTTACATGTCGTCATTATTTGAATAAAGCGGATCTTTTTCGGTTCTTTTGTCTGTTTTGGAATGTTGTTTTCGAGGAGGTTATTTACGTAACCGACATGCACTGAAAATACCAGGCATTGCTGGACCAATCTTTCCGTAAAAAAATCCCAGATGTCTGCACAAATTTGAACTGTGGGCAATCAGAGGGTTATTTGTAACCTCAACGCTGATAGCCAGCTTGTGTTTGAACCAACGAGCAAAAAGACGGAGACCAGTCCTCCACTGGTGAGACATTTTTGAGCACTTCGTTCACCTCTGACGTCTTCGTGGCTTCTGATACATCACATGTTCTAGAAATATTTGGCTTGAAAACATTGAGTTCATCGACGAAATACAACGCACACTGGGCGGTTTTGTCCCATGGATAATCGTTAACGTGAACTAACTGCAGAAACTCCCTATACAAAATATTGTTAGTCCTGCTTGTGTGTCGTACTCATGGATGAGAATTCCGTCTCCACTCCCGAAGAAGTTGACTCAGAACCGTGAACCTTTCTTCGCAAAAGAGGAAGTCACTGATCACCACCACATGATATTGTGTATCACCTATGTATTGTGGGCCAGCATCTCCTCCAAGCTCTTAGATTTACTACCTGCCTCTTCTCCTATAATAGGTGGCCATAGTTGTGGTGCCATTCTTCCTGAAACTGGAGATGGAAGAAGGCATTGACTTCGCCTGTACAATACATAAACTTTACACCGGTATAATTAAGTTAACTGATTTCAGTACCGTTGGTGTTGCAGACTTTGTTCTGCTGCAAGCCAGCTTCCGGTGAAAACAGTAGTCATTAAAATGTTGTCTCTGTATTGTATTGTAATACATTGTCTTGTATTGCATTGCACTGTGTCATATATTCCTACACTATTATTTCATATTTTAGTATATCGTGCTGTATTGTCTTGTATCATGTTGTGGTGAATACTGTGTTGTATTGCGATATGTTGTGTTATATAATACTTTACCTTACTGGCCACATCATCCGCTTGGACGAATCGCGTATACAACGTCAGACCCTCTGCAGTTTTCTCGAGCAGGGAGACAGGAGCTTTTGGCGTCCCATGAAGCGTTGTAAGTATTGTGTGAAGGAACACATCCGTCACGGTAGCGTGCCACCAAGAGATGTCGAGATTCTGGCGAAGGACAAAACCCGTATAGAACAGCTTCAAACAAAGCGACTGCAACCTTCGAGGAGTCCAGATACAGAGATGAAAGTTTTCAGGCTTTTCATGTTTTTCATGTTTTTGGGGGTCAGGTATCCGGCCTTTTTAGAGGGTTCCGTTTTTTTTCGCGAGGCCATCATCAGAGTCTGCTACAAGGGGGAAATCCACACCCAAGCCATCATCAGAGTCTGCTGCTGTTGTGGATACAGAAGAATCCATTGTGGACAGAAAGGCGTTTTTTCAGAATTTCAATACCAGAATGCCTTCCCACATCCTGCATATTGAGACCTACGCTCGGCAGTGACCACATCAGCCGCTCTTCTCTCCCCAGCCTCTGTGGCCTTCACTTATCTATGTTATGGTGAGGGGGGGGGGGGGGGGGAGAGAAGAAGAAGAACAATGAAAAAGGAGGAGGAGGAGGAGTAGAAGGAAGAAGAGGAAGAAGAGTAGAATGAAGAAGAGGAAGAAGAGTAAAAGGAGAGTAAAAGGAGGAAGAGAAGAAGAAGAAGAAGAAGAAGAAGAAGAAGAAGAAGAAGAAGAAGAAGAAGAAGAAGAAGAAGGAGGAGGAGGAGGAGGGGGAGGAGGAGGAGGAGAAGGAGGATGAGGAAGAGGAAAAGAAGAAGAAAGAGGAGGAGCAGGAAAAGGAGGAGGAGGAGAAGGAGGAATGTAAAGAGGAAGAGGAAGAAGAGGAGGAGGAGGAAGAGGAGTAGGGGAAGTAGGAGGAGGAGGAGGAGTAAGAGGAGGGGGAGTAGCAGTAGTAGCAGTAGTAGTAGTAGTAGTAGTAGTAGCAGTAGGAGGAGGAGGAGGAGGAGGAAGAGGAGGAGGAGGAGTAGAAGGAGGGAGAGAAGGAGTAGGGGGAGAAGGAGGAGGGGGGCTAGGAGGAAGGGGAATAGGAGGAGGGGGAGTAGCAGTAGTAGTAGTAGTAGTAGTAGTAGTAGTAGTAGTAGGAGGAGGAGGAGGAGGAGGAGAAAGAGGAGGAAGAGAAGGAGGAAGAGGAGGAGAAAGAAGAAGAGGAGGAGAAGGAGGGAGTGGAGAAACAAAATGAAGTTGGAAAATGAAGACGATGATGGCCATGTATAAGACGACGGAAATTGATAAGAATGAGAATGATGTGACGATAACAGCCTATTTGCCGCTACTACTGACAAAAAAGGTAGTGATGATGGTGGCAGAGATTGAAAGCAGAATGAATCTCCATTCGTGGAATGCTGAAGACAAACAAGCATGGAGATCTCCGTATTGAGAGTATATTGTTGCCTCACGCTTGTCGTCGTGTTTCTTTAGAACGACACCAATGACAAAATACCGAGGAAAAAATCGAGGGACGCAATAGTGTTGCTGCTAACACCAAAACGTTAAATGTCCCCCGTCGCAAAAAGAAAACCCAAGGACAGCGAGCTTTTTCTTACATCGGCCCTGTAACGTGGAATAGCCTACCTTTCCCTGTCATTCACTCTGATTCCATGTCCCAGTTCAAAACCTCACTCAAGACACACCTGTTCGGGTCAGTCTTTCCTGACGAGCAGTGAAGTGCTCCACAAGGCGCCTTTTTATGTTTCGTGTTTTGTTTATTGCCTGCTATTTAATTAATTGTATTGTATTTAATTTTTCTTTCATTTCAACTGTACAGTGTGCGAGTGTTAGAATGCTTTGTATGAGTGTGGACTTTTTCATTGTAAACGCCATGAGCTTGCTTATTAGGGAAGGTATGTGCGTACAAATAGTCTGTATTATTATTATCATCATTATTATTATTATTATTATTATTATTATTATTATTATTATTATTATTATTATTATTATTATTATTATTATTATTATTATTATTATTAGTATTATTATTATTATTATTATTATTATTATTACTATTAACTCATATATAGATCTAAAAGGGCACGGTATGCCTCTGGTGTTCCAAGAGATGCTGATTTTACATGCAAACACAGACCAATGTTACAGGTTTCCAAGGACGACGCAGTTACTTCCCTTACTCAGACAACCTTGCTGGAAAGTTGTATTCGCTTCACAGAGACTTGGTCTGCAGAAATGATCGAACACAGCCCTGGGTCGATTCGGTGAAAACGGGTTACTAATCAAAAGAAGAGTACGGTACCTTTACACCTAGAGGTTTCCATGTGATCCTAAAACGTTTTTCTTTACCTCAGTCTGTGAATTGTAAGCAGAAAGTCATGTCTGTCGCGACAGGCCCTGTAACAGTTGGTGCACGGGAGGGGAAGAATGAGTTGAATTGGGTAGGGGGGGGGGGGAGGCCAGGGGGTTATGTAGTCTACAAAGGCTGATAGCAAAGACCATATATACAGTGTATATAGGATCTTTGCTGATAGGCATTCATGCATCCATTCATTCGTCCCAGCCGAGATTTGTAATAGTCGCAAATGTAATAAACATCACATATATCACATAATTATGTCACAATAGGATAATGAAAAGACGAAGAACCTCTAGATGCATGCATGTCCATTTAGATATGATGCATCCGTCATTTTGAATACAGGGTCAGCGACGCTTTTGTACAAGCTGCGTATCATTCCAATGATGACCTCATTCGCGCCATTTTCATCACGCCTGGCACACACTGGCTGAGTGTCGCATGTCAAGTGCTGGCAGCGGAAGTGAGGTGGGCGCGATATGCATGAGTCATGTGATGCAATGCAGCCATCAAAGTGATAAGTGGACTGCCCTGTCAGTTTGCCCTGAACTGCATTCTCAGGTTCGGGAAGGGTTACCGCCAGGGCGGGAGGTTGGAGCCCTCTGCCAAGCCGCTTCCAAGCCGCAGTTTTCCCCCATGCAGTCCAACTTCTGTTAGAAGCGCTGGAGACTTCACTCTAAATGCACCCGAGTCTTCATTTGGAGAGTGGCGTACGTCGTCTCATAAGAAGCCCATGGTAAAGTGAACTGTTTCAGAAGAAGTTATACTTGCTAGAAGAATGGGTAAGTAAGTTAAGGCAAAGTGTTGATTTTTCTATTTGATAGGAAGATAAATGTATCTACATGCATATTTCATGGGGTTGGATGATTATGGGATGGGTGGGTGGGTGAGTGGGTGGATGGATGGATGGATGGATGGATGGATGGATGGATGGATGGAGTTTTACAACCTATTAGCCATTGTAGGCTATGTAAGGCCATTGAATGCGAAAATCACTCAAATATGTAATAGTAAACGCAAATTTCGTCGCAATTTCCCTCGTTATTCGCGTCTTTCGAATCGCATAGGGAGACGCTGTGGGTCTATTCTTACCCCCAATCCACAAAGGAATGGATGATAAAGATTATGAGAATAATGACGACAAAGATGATGACGATGACGACAAAGATGATGATGATGACGATGACGACGACGATGATGATGATGAATAATTATGGCACGATCAGTCTAAAATGTGTATGCCATCCAAGCAATGTCATGTTGCAGCTATAACTGAACAGACTGAAACCACGAGCAGAAGCGAGTATTGCGGACGAGCAGGCACGCCTCAGGGCAAGGCATAGCACAACAGAGCAAATCTGCAACCTCAGAATACTGTGCGAGAAGTACCTCCAATACCAACGAGACCTTTACCACGTATTTGTGGATTCAGAAAGGCATTGTTCAGGATATAGGTATGCACACAGTCTATGGTCGACTACGCGATTATACACATCTAAGCCGACCTAATCAAAGTCATCGAGAACCTCAACGACAAGGCCACCAACGCAGTATGTTTGAGTAGCATCAAAAGGGACTGGTTCTCGATGACTGGCGGAGTTAGGCAAGACTGCTTGCTCTCACCTACACATTCTTTGAGAGAATCATGGCTGACATAATGGAAGACCACACAGGGACATTCAGCATCAGTGGCAGAACAATCCACTTGCGTTTAGCTGACGAAATTGACGACCAAGCAGAAAATGATTAGGGACTAGCTAGTTTTGTTGAATACTTGGACAAGACGTCTGCAGCCAAAGTCATGAAGATCAGTGCAGAGAAGACGAAACTGAGGACGTACAACAACGGAGTTAAGACTGGCATCAGGGTCAACGACATGAAGCTAGAAACAGTCCACAACTGCATGTACCTGGGAGCTCTTGTAACAGACCAGGGATCAAAACCTGAAATACCATTCATAATTGCACAGACAACAACACTGACAAAATTGAAGGCCATCTAAGAAAACAGAAATATATCAGCTCAAAGATCTGAATGATGCAGTCCATGGTCATCTCAATATTACTGCATCCCTGTGAATGGTGGTCATTTGCAGATGACATAAAGAAGAGGATACAGGCCACGGACATTAAATACTTTCAAAAACTTATCAGTATCTCACACAAGGACCACATCACCAATGAAGGAGTGAGAAATAGAATAAGGTTTGCTTAGGGCCGTTGAAGACCTCCAAGCCACAGCGAAGAGACCCACATTAAAGGGCTGGCATCCCAGAATGGACAGACATGAAGTAGAGCGATGACCTCAGAGTGCCAGAAAACGGAGAGGCATGGAGGGAGTTTGTTGCCATGCCATCTGCCGCCTCCACGGTCGACCAGACTAAGAGATGGACCGAGTCAAATTTTGAGCGTCTGAATAAATGTCCTATGCAGCTTACTTATGTTAAGCTTCTCCAAATCTCACTATTTTACACCAACGGCCAGAGCACATAAGCAGGTTGAACTGCTCGAGGTTCGAATGCAAGATCAATGTTATTTTCCCAGATGAAGTTATTCAAAAATGCGAACACGTCAGATTAGTGTGAATACATTTGCCACTTCCTTTACCAAGAAATCTCTCTGCGCCTAACAAATCACTCAACGATTCACTACGAAGTAATTTGAAGGAATAGGAGGACTTGAGGTACTATTAAAGGTTTTCCTACCTTTGTTTCGAATTAATAATCTAAATTTTTCTCTTCCCAGAAATTGAACCACGGCACAGCGCCTCGCACATAATCAAACTCCAAAACCTGCTCGCTTCAATCTGCCTGTCAAAAGACAGGGTTTCAATAGGCGAGCGGAGGTTGAGGAGCTGACTAAGCACTCATGCAGAAGGGGAGAGTACTGGACATGGGGCTGCCATGGAGCTGGTGATCTACATATCAATAGTAAACATGGTGTTTAAAGAAGCTCCATTTAAAACGATTTTTTTCTTTTTTTGGCATGTCATATACGTTGAACCAACACTCACATGGTCACACAGAGAGGATGGTGCATCACAGATGTTTACCTTATACATGTATATTCATATTCATTCACACCCAGACACAGAGAATTGTGCATCACAGATGTTTACCTTATACATGTATATTCATATTCATTCACACACACAGACACACACGCACACACACACACACACAGACACACACACACACACACACACACACACACACAGACACACACGCACACAGCACAGACACACACACACACACACACACACGCACGCACGCACACACACACACACACACACGCACGCACACACACACACACACGCACACACACACACACGCGCGCGCACACACACACACACAGAGTTATAACACATAGCAACAACACAGGGTTGCAGTCGATAGAGAATTGCTTTGCTTCTCAATATCTTTAGCACATCAAATAACAATTGCTTGTTACTAGGATTAAATACAAATATCCTATCAAACGCCACTAATGCAGTGTTAGTAACTCACATACGCACGCACGAACGCAAGCACGCACGCATGCACGCACACACACATGCACACGCACACGCACAAGCTCACACATACACACACACACACACACACACGCACGCACGCACACACGCCCGTCTTTGCTCATAATCAAGTGCAGATCCTATGGAGATGTCACTTGTAGGCGTCGCAATACTTAGTCCAACTGACGACGGACTCACCGAGTATTTCCGGCTGTACATCGTGCTCAAGTCGTGCACTGGAAGTTTTTGCGTCGACCTCAGAACTACCAAGCACTGAAAGAGGAAGCTTTGGTAATTGCTGCTTTGTGCTCGAAATCACACTTGTCCAGTTTGTTGAAGGACAGTGGCGTCGATTGGAACCGCATTTGCCTCAGCACAGCTATTGACCAAATCGCGCTGTATGCAGCAGCACGAAAATGCAAACACTGAGTTATCCATCGATAGAGTGCTTTCTCATTTATATCAGCAATACACGTAGAACGTAGCTGCTCACGGCCTATACAAAAGTTCTAAAGGTTGTATCTGGGTAAAACATACTTCCAACATAAGGAGACCTGAATAATTCAATTAAAAGCAATCCAGATCCATGGACCCGTTTGTCACAGAGTGCGTAGCGTGTTTCTTGCTGTCCAGAAAAGTGACGCACTGACCAGCCGGGTCAGAGCACAGCCTTTCTCCACAATGATGGAGCAGCATGTGTCAATGAAACCTGCTTTGGTGGAGAAACCTAAAAGAATTAATCGCAAACGTTGACCTGCTGGTAGGCTAGGCTTTACTAAAGTAAATAAAGCTTGACTTTGATTATTAGAATTATTAGAATTAATGTGTATAATAAAATATGAACTGTAATGCTTATGCTTTTCAAGTTGGATGTGTTCAACATAAGTGGAAATTACGTTGTATATGATTCATTTCTCTTGCAGCAGTGGCTTTTTTAATGACCTAATAAAATCAATTTCATGCAGTAATGACAATGCTGAGTCTAAAGCGAGAAAGAATCCAAATAAGGTGAACACCTATGGTGCACCGTCCCCTCCGTGTGCCTGTGATGGG
Source organism: Theodoxus fluviatilis (assembly GCA_034096865.1). Lineage (NCBI taxonomy): Eukaryota > Metazoa > Mollusca > Gastropoda > Cycloneritida > Neritidae > Theodoxus > Theodoxus fluviatilis. The sequence continues at coordinate 58,877 of JAWQFJ010007452.1, forward strand.
TCAACGACTATGACGTGCCAGAAATCAAATACTCGTCCTAAAAGAAGCTTCCTCAACCTTCTGTCATGTATACAGCGAGTCTAAGGCGCTGTACATTTTTTGGTTAAGTTACTTGATCAATCGTGAAACTGCACTCGATGAGAGACAGGAAAGAGATAAATTTGATCCTCAATAGGCATATAACAGCAATAATGTCATTTGTAGAGGTGTTGTGCACTCATGCTGAATCACGGCTTGGTCACGTCACTTAGAACATACGCATCGCTCAGCATCGGTTAAATCTAATCGACGGACAAGACTGAATGATCCATCAAGCATGCCGTTCAATTTTGACTTCTGGCATCTTGGCGTACTTAGTTGGCACAGGCATGTCTTTTTAGGGAAAAAATCTCTGGTTGTAGATGTCGTGGTTACTTCCTGGGTGCTTGTTGTCAGCACGTTCCTTAGCGCCACATCAATCTCAAAACCGCGATCAAGGAACGTGTACGAAACCTAAGCGCACCTGGAGACACAGGTAACAACAAGGTCAAATTCAATATTTTGTCTACCTATGCGTACATTGAATATTATGAATGATCTAGTCAATTGTGGCAAGCTGGAATATAAGCTTTACAATTCATGTCCAGCAGGTGGGCATTCTAACTAATGAGGACCCAGCCATGTGATAAATCGTAAAAGATTATTCAACACCGTTTTAAAAATCAGGTTGAATATATGACCGGTCATCCCCAAAGAAGTCGCTCGGACACCGATGGTGATTTTCTGATTTGTGTGTCATCCTAAAGTAGACTAAATGCTCTTTAAAAAATACAACACTTTTCATGATATGTGCTGTTGTTGCTGAGTCATTACCATTTGAATACGTATGCACAGAGAGAGAGTTTTTGAAGAAAACTCCTTTTCAAGTGTAAGCTACAATTTGCAGAGCAAAGCTCTATATGTAATTAAATTACATAAATTAAATTTGGTCCAGAGCTTAATCTTTCCTACATCCCTCAATGGTCAATGAAAGTGAGCAATGCGATTAAATGGAAGCCCTTAGTGTGTAAACATAGGCGGGTTTCTCGCAGCAATCCTAACGCATCGAACGCGATCCTCTCGCGGGACAAGAGGTGGGTTTCGTTTGGAAAGTATTAGTAAACGATCAGAGATGAGCGCTGACGGCGAGCACTCGCAAAACCCAAGGCTTTCCTCCTAACTGGACCTGTCCACGCAAAGCCCAAGGCTTTCCTCCTGACTGGACCTGTCCACGCAAAGCCCAAGGCCTTCCTCCTGACTGGACCTGTCCACGCAAAGCCCAAGGCCTTCCTCCTGACTGGACCTGTCCACGCAAAGCCCAAGGCTTTCCTCTTGACTGGACCTGTCCACGCAGGCGCTCGGCGTGACCGCTTAGCTCTGAACATTGTTTTGATCCGTTTAAAACGGAACGCACGTGGTTCCGCCTCGGACCAAACACTTGACGGATCTTTTCGCGAGTACGACAGAGTAGTCGTGATGATGAGGTGGCGTAATACGCAACCATACGAAGTTTTCCCACACTGAAATTGCAGTGCCCATCTAAAGACGTAAAATATACTTATTTAGCTATATATTTGATATCTGAAACTCTTGGAGTATACGAAGGAATGGTTCAGATTTCTGAATCGAATTAAATCTCAAAAACGCTAAAGTAAACCCCTTGGATGAAAGTTCAACCGTTTCTTGATTTGAACACAATATCCAAACGATTTCAGTAATTGATGACCGATCACATACATTATTAAAAATAGGCATGTACATGTATGTTTGGCGCACGACCTTGTAAGTAATACACATGTTTAAAAACACATTTTTAAAAGCACTCGTTCAGGTTTGCTTAAACTTCCCCCACTTCAAGCTCGTTTCTCAGACTGCTTCTACAGTCTCAGTAACAATGTAAACTGCAGGACAGTCAATTATTCTTCGTGAACCAGAAGTTTACCCTCCGGCAACTGTGTTACGGAGGTGATTGGAGTCGAGGTGCTTAACAAAGGTGGAGCAACGACGGTAACAACGGCGGCAACAAAAGACTAGTAAGTCAAGATGACGACGACGAAGAACAAGAAGAAGGAAGAGGGGGAGGGGGGAGGGGGGAGGGGGAGGAAGAGGGAGGGAGGGAGAGGGGGGAGGGGGGAGGCGGGGGGGGGAGGGAGGGAGGGAGAGGGGGGAGGGAGGAAGTGGAGGGGGGAGGGGGGAGGAGAGGAGGAGGGGGAGGAGGGGAGGAGGAGGGGGGGGGGAGGGGAGAGGGAGAGGAGATGGAGGAAGGGGAGGAGATGGGAAGGGAGGAGGAGGGGGAGGGGGAGGGGAAGGGGACTGAGGAGACGGAGGAGGAGGGGGGGGAGGAGGGGGGAGGGGGAGATGACGGAGGAGACGGGGGAGGAGAAGGAAGGGGAAGGGGAGGGGACGGAGGAGACGGAGGAGGAGGAGGAAGGGGGGGGGGAGGGGGGGGAAGGAAGGGGAGAAGGAGGGTTAAATATATATTTCAGTCAACAAAGGCTCATTTTTTACCCAGAAAATTCTAAGATCTTGAGAAATACAGAACAAATAAGGTGTACCCTTCCACTGCTCTTTGATGTTACAATGTTGTAGTCTTATATTTAAAAGGGGAGTATAACGATGTAATTTCATATCGTAGTAGCAGGTGTGCTGCTTAAAAACTATGAAGCAAAAGCTGCATACACAGACACTTCCATCATCCCTTTTTCCCTTGAGCTGTTGAATTTATTGGCTTCTCCTGTCATTGAGACGTCTGGTGGCATTTTGAGATGAGTCGGCATCATATCATCGTGCAAAATAGGAAACCGGGATATTGCTATAAACTCTGCGAAAGTCATCTTGACATATATTTACTGTTCCACTTCCTGCATCTGATTTGATGTATGGTCCATTTTTGTAGACATACATGTATGCTTATAGTCATGCGTAATGCTTTCCCATCAGCGCCAGTTTTGGATTACTTGGTGTGTAATACTTTGAGTTTGCGGCTTTGAATTCTGTTGGTACCCCCCTCCCCCTCTGCCCCCTCCCCCTCCCCCTCCCCTCCCCGCAATAAAAATCATTTATGAAAGGAAGGGTGCATAAAGAAAAGAAGAAAACCAAGGAATATCATTGATAATAACAGTCTCCGAATTCTAAAAGTTGTATGATCATACACATTTAAAAAAGACAAAAGAAAACCAGTTTTTCATGCGTGAAACTAATGTGAGAAGCATCCAGCGAATCTGTTGCATAAGTAGAGTACCTTCTGCAATAAAATATGAACTGGCTGGCTTTGTAAATAGAATGCAACAATCTTAAACTGCACTCATGGCATTGTAAACCGAGGGAAAGTATTTGTAATCAAACAGTGTGGTTGTAAACTCACATGCTGTTGTCGTTGCCAAGAAACAATCCGAGCAGTTCTATTCTAAAGCCTTTCTTGGGTTATGAGCACCTGTTTGGCGTTGTCCATAACTTCAAACATTTTCCTGTAGGAAGAAGGGCAAGTTGTACGATCATTCCTCATCTCTGTACTTCAGGTGTGGGTTTTGAAACCAGAAAAAAGCTAACTAGTGATGTCCACCAAATTAACAACTCCAGGAGCGTGCACGGGAGACTGTTCGTGTTCTCAAAATAGATGCCAAGGAGAAACAGGACTAAGAGGCTATCTGAACTGAACCGAATCAAACCGAACCGAACCGAACTGAACCGAACCGAACCGAACCGAACCGCACCGAACCGAACCAAACCGAACCGAACCGAACCGAACCGAACCGAACCGAACCAAACCGAACCGAACCGAACCGAACCAAACCGAACCTTACAACACCGAACAACACTGAACCGAACCGAACCGTACCGAATCGAACCGAACCGAACCGAACCGAACCGAACCGAACCGAACCGAACCGAACTGAACTGAACCGATCCGAACCGAACAGAACAGAACAGAACAAAACCGAACCGAACAGAACAGAACAGAACAGAACAGAACAGAACAGAATAGAAACCCCCTTCCGCCACCCCCACCCCCACCCCCCTCCGAAACAATACAGATGACAATGTTGTTGTTGTTGCTGCTGCTGCTGCTGCTGTAACTAGTGTTCTAGTCCCTTGTGTACCCCTGCTTTTTTCCTGATTCAAAAAGTACGCCTTCAAAGAGAAATGTCCTTTATTTCTTCTCTGGCCTAGGAAGATCAAGACTGTTCACAAGATGATACTACAGGAAAATGCTCAACGTGTCCGCAGTCTGTGCACCCAGAATGATCCCTCATCCTCTCGTTCTCAAGGTGGAGGTAGACTTAACAACAAGGTACGCCAAGGTGTCATCTCTCCAGTGAGCGAGCAGCTGATTGGTGCTAAGATATAATTGCTTTTCCGAAACTCAACAAGACTGTTCAAATTGATGTTGATCTTACGCAGCTCAATGAAACGGTACAGAGAGAAATTCAGCCGGTGTTCTCAATGGACGTAAGTGTAGCAAGCTTCACCCAGAGCCAGGTCTTCACCAGGCCGGATAAGAAGGGTGGTTTCTGGCATACAGTCCTCTGCCAAGAACCCCAACCCCTTACCACCTCCATCGCGCCTTTCGGACGTTTTCATTTCAGCTGACTTCCATTTGGCATCAGCTCAGCACCTGCAATTTTTCAAAAGAAAATGTCCACAATCCTCAAAGATCTCGAGAGAGTGATAGGCCACATGGAGGACATTTTCATCCATGCTTCAGACCAGTCCACCCACGACCAGCGTCTTTGAGCAGTTCTCCAGATAATGAAAAAAGGAGGATTGACACTGAATGAGAAAAGCTAGTTTTCCAATACACCAACCAAGGCGTCCATACCAATCCTTGCTGGAATAACGCAATCCGCAGGTATCCATCTTCTACCTCCGTCACAGAACTCCAGAGATTCATTGGCATTTTTAACCAACTCGCAAAATTCCTGTCAAGTCTTTCTACAGACAACGCTTCCCTCCGCCAACGTCTTTGGATAAAAGGGTGTTAGAAAGAACAGGCATACTTCATTTGATCTCACCAAGAAGCTCCTCATATGTCTTCCAGTCCTTGCTGACTGCTACCCCGGTAAGAAATCTGTCATTTCAGCGAATGCTTTGAATACAGGCATCAGCGCAGTTCTACTTTAAGTCAAGACGATTAAACAAGACGTGCTTCATTTCCCTCTCCCTCATCGGCTCGGAGAGAAACTATGCTGTCACTGAGAAAGAGGCACTGGCATCTATACCTGTATGGTCCTGGGAAAGATTCAGCAACAACTTGCTTGGCTTTGCTTTCACTGTCTAAACAGACAACAAGCCCCTCGTTCCCCTTCTGACCACAATCGATCTCCACAAAATACCACACCGCATCCAACGCGTCAGACTACGCCTCATGCATTTCAAACCCAAAGTAATCCATGTCCAGGATAAAATGTAAGTCACTGCAGATGTCCACTCAAGAGCCCAAGTTTGGGATCCAATCGCCTATGACCAAGACTTCATCAAGAAAACTGCTGCATGTGCCCAACAAGCTCTGGAAGACCTGCTAGTGACGACAGCTGACAAGCTGAAAGAAATTCAGTAGGCTCGAACAGAGGATAGAGTACTCCATGATGTGAGAAGTACGAATACCCTGGCTGGCAAGTTTGCACCGTTCTCGATCAACAGAATTATGCCAGCACCAGAAAGAAAGCAATGCCATCAACAATGTAGAGCAGTCCGCTGTTTCCTCGGCATCCGTGCACACCGCTCACGCCGGTCTTGTTTCGCTGATGGTTTACCTCTTGTCGTCATCGTGCTGTCCGTGTTGCCCGAGATGACGCTATCACTTTTTTGTCTGTCGGTTGTCGGCTCTTGGTTGACCTGCGACGATGCTCCGGCTAACGGGAGAAGTTTTAGGCGAAAGGGGCGTGATCGCTCATTGGAGGAATCCTCTGTGGCTTGTGCCTGGGTGAAGTATACTTGGGGACGGACATCTCTGTCTGCTTCTCCAACCAGGCTAAAGGCCCCAGAAGTCGCAGAATCGTTTTCCTTCTCTCGATTTTTTTCCACTCTGTTCATGTCGCAGGGATGTTCCAGCAAGTGCTGCCTCCAACTGCGCACTCAGTCGCGCTAAAAAGAAGAGAGAGAGAGA